>ML994433.1:0-11073 GCA_010093945.1 Delitschia confertaspora ATCC 74209 | reverse complement strand
CTGCTACATGGTTCTAGTGCGGTCTATAAACACGTATATCAATGCTGAAAGCAAAGTATAATCGACCCTAAAGTTTAACTTCTGGAGACAATACTCTGCGCCTATTTCTTACCTTTTATCATTCTGGCCTAGATAAGACAAGTTAGATCAGCTAGGCCTATATCACTGGCAACCGTTCCAAACATGCCAGCGTTACCACTTCAACGACAGAGAGTTAGATATGTCACGTTGTAAGTTTGTTGGAAGGGGGTCCATTCGCCCATATCTTCTTTTAAATATCCATTACAGCTCTGAATTGCTGAAGCAGGTCGATTTCTAACGGGCATTGCGCGGCGGCTTTCGCCATTTTTGTTCTTCCTTACGATCTCTTGGAGCCCCATAGTAACTGTTTTTAGTAGAAGGGACGCTCGAGGTTGAATTTATTCAGGCCAGAAGCTGAGTATATGTTGGAATGTTTGCAGCCTAGTCCCACATAGCCATTTGGAGTGATTCCTGCAACTCCATTTCTTGCCAACATGATTAGCCATTCAGTCCAAAAATTTCTGTACGGGACCGAAATAGTGCCACCGTTTTGCGTTGAGAAGGTCACCGTAGAGATAGAGTGGTTGACTTACCCACCCCCCTCGACCATGATATCGATCCAACCATACCCCTAAAACTCTCAAGGAAGATGAGCTTGGCTTCCGACCTTCGATTTGGATTATAGACTTCAAGTCCTCAGTTATTTTCGGCAGTTTAGTAGAGAGAATGAGCTGCTATTACAATAACATAACTTATTCTATAAGGTAAACTATACACTCCTTCTCTATTGGTCTACTCTCCTGATCTCCTGCTCTCTTTCTTTTTTTTTTTCTATTTTCCTTTTATCTGTCTTCCATTTTACTTTCCTTCTTTTACGTACATTGACCGCTGCCTTCCCGCTTGTCTTCTTCGACACAGAATCTATATTATGGCTGAGATACGAGATCTACAATTTAGTATTTACTTTGATTTCGGATATCTTATAGCCTTATATTATTATTTAGAAAGTACTAGTATCAAGCCCTCGTATTGAACATTAGGATTGAGCAATGGGATTAAGCAACATTAGATAGCATAAAAACACTAGGTACGATTGTAACGCTACGTAGTAGAACTATAGCAGTACTGGATGCAGCATTAATACTACTTACTGTACCAATCTCCACTCCCTCCTTCCACCGACCTCAATCCCTCACCCGCTGTCCATCGAACGGCCTTACCCATAGATATAAACACCAGTTCGACCAATAAAGTATTCACAAATCCGTTCTACCCAACGCTTAAGTAAAGCTACCATCCATAACGCCTATGTCGCCCTGAGACTATAACCTTAATCCCTCTAACCCTGACTCCAAAGAAATGCAAATCAATAATAAACTCCGTCCCAATCATTGTACCACCAATATAACCCTATTCATATCCCCACCCATCCATACTCCTCCTCTATCCCATACTCCGTCTATATTCTTCAATCCCATACCCATACTCCTCTTTCCCGTACCCAATCCATACTCTTCTATCCCATACCCCATCCACTCACTACCTATCCCTCACACCTCCCTCTTTGCCCCTCTAAAATGTCTAAACCAAACAGACCAACGCAACCAAAATCCCCAGCATCACCACTCCGCACGTCCAAACCAACCTACCCCTTCCCCCTCCCGCCTCCCCCTTTTGCATACTCCCCGTCTCCTCACCCCCCCCAATCACACTCCCAACCAACACTGCCGTCCCCGTCGCCACCGCCGTAACCTTTGCCATACCTGGCCCACTCCTCGTCGGCCCCGCTGCGCTCTTCTTCGGCGTATGTTGCGGTTTTCCTCCATCCGGCTTCACCACAGCATGACTTCCAAGCAACCATCCGATATTCACAACAACGGCCTGGGAGTCGCGGACGGGGATGGTAACTTGGCCTGACGATGAAGTGCGCAGGGTCTGGGGACGGAAATTTGGGACTGCCGAGGGTTTGCCGGACTTGGGGAGGAAGACGACGCCGTTCCAGGTGGTGTCGGATTGGGAATCGGTGCCGGGGGCGGTGAGATGGGATAGGAAGAGGGTTTTGTCTTCGTGCGCGGGTCCGAGGTCGAGGGTGAAGATCAAGCTCTCCTTATCCGAAACCGATGTATTTGCTTCGCGAGAGTTGATTAGGATAACGGACTGCAGGTTGCCATTCGAATAGGCGCCATAGGCTCTGAAATACCCCTTATAAGACTCAGGGATAGTATTCTTCGCATGCAGCAATCCAATTTGCGTGGTGCCGTTTCCGTTTCCGATAATCTGTGCCATAGCTGCGTGTGCGTAGTACTGCGGCCGCACGAACGGGTCTTTGTCATACATATTGATCGGTTGCCAGGCCGAAGCAAACGAGTTATCCGTCATGTGCATCTGAACAGAGGAGATGTTGAGCGTCGCAGCGTACAAAAAGAAATTGAGTGTCCACAAGGCGGCACCGAAGGTGTCGGTGATGCCGTGGACCCCAATTGGGCCGGCGGAGCACATCTCGCGCAAAACGTAGGGGAGTCCAATATCCAGTCCGGTTTTGATCTGCTTTTCCCAGTATGCAAATTGCTTGTTCGTGTTGTCGAGCTGGACGAGGTCGTTGAGCGTGAGGGGTGTGGGTGTCACGTCAATGAAGTAGAAATAGTCGTGTTGGTTCCATGCGCTGATGTAGGTCAGGCCGTTGCTGTCACCGTCTGTCAGACCAGCCTTGTGCAAAGGCTCAATCTCAAACGTCGTGCCTATAGTCGAGGCCGTGGAGCTGGTTTCGAAGAAATCCATCGGAAGTCCTGCGGGCTTGAGCACTCTTTCATAGACTGCTTTTGCGCGCTCGAGAAACTCCTTGATGTAGACGTCGCCGTTCCACACTCCTGACCTGAACCCATTCTGCAGGTAGAGGTCTGGCTCGTTTCCGATTTCAAAGGAATACAGCTTGACCTTCTTCATGTTGTCCACAGCCGCCTGTGCCTCCTTCACAATGTTATCTATATAGTCCGACTCTTGATATGCCAAATTGAGCCCGAATGTGACAGGAGTGTCCTTGGGAAAGCGATCCAAAGCCTTAAAATACCCAGGACCAAATATCATCGAGTCGGACGCAAACGCTCCTTGACCGACCGATTTTTCGTTGTGATCTATTCGATAGTCGGTGAAGGACGGTTTCCATATCATGTAATCACCTGTATTCCCACCCAATCTGATATGAGGAGGAGCGCCAGAGTAGTCTGCGAGGTTCTGCAACAGCGTCACCGAGAGTTGATTCGGCTCTGCTTCACCGGTGAAGGAGAAGAGATTCGAAGGCTCGATGCCGAACCCGGCGAAGGAGGCATCAAGAGGAGCCGAGAGTGCACTGGGAGCAGGTTTCTGGACCACGGCAATGGAGATGGTATATTGAGCAAGAGAAAGTGACGCAAAGGAAAGACATGCCGCTAGACATAATGAATGGAACATATTTGCACTTGAAAGAGAAATCCACCACCAACGGGAAAGGGATAGAATGGAAGGGCGGTTGGGAAAAGGGGATGTGAGAGAAGAAGAGAAAAGGAGGAATTTGGATAAGAAAGAGTGAATATCAGTCAATGTTTATCGGTGATTGCGCGGCCAAGTGTCATGGTCCCTGTTAGGGCAGGCACAAGGCACACACGCGGGAAGGTGGTGACGGAGCAAACAGTAGACCTGACAAAACAGGTAGCCATGTGGAGTCGTGACATCAGAATATGGAAAGGGCACCCACCCCAAGCACCATGAGCACTTACCCCAAGCACCATGAGCACTTACCCCAAGCACCATGAGCACTTACCCCAAGCACCAAGAGCACCCACCTCAAACACCAAAGCACCTACCCAAAGTACCAAGAGCACCCCAAAACATCCCAAGCACCAAAGCGCCGTCCGACGGAGATAACGCTCAATCCCCTGCACCGCCCGCATCAACTGAACCTGGATTGACTAATCAATGCGGGGAAACAAGTGCACTTTGGGCAGTGCCTCGCAGTCTATTGGAGTGTGCAGCAGTGTCTGGCCTGTCTTGGCACAGTCTCCTCTCTGTTAATACCTGTCGGAGGTAGCCTTCTAACTCTACTCCAGTATCCAGAGTGATCTCAGCATGTCACGTGCTTTGTATACTGAGGCCTGCCAACACATGTCTTGGCACTGCACACAAACTAGATAGATTCACTCTCTCAAAAAGAATACAATCATCCTTTTATCAATCATTTGGTTGTCAATACCTACTACTATTCAGCAATTCATGTCGCCCTTCAATATTCTTTTATCACACCCACTACAACTGTGTCCTCAATCTAAAAGCCCTTTAAGACTTCTTACCAACATAGCACTACTCTTAAGCCTATTAAGTACCTCAACTCTCATTACCCCTCCATCCTGCCACAGAATTCACTCACTTTGTATACCAGTCCCTTAACACGTGATCTGGACGCGCAAACCCAAGTCCTCTTGCACAACTTTCAACCATGAACCTGTCTTTTCCATTTTTCTCTTCTCGCAGCTTCCTATCTCTTATCCCAAGATATTCGTACCTAGAGATACAAATTGGAGCTCTTTTCTTTAGCTTTCAATGCCTTCTACGTTAGCCTCTCATGACAACTCGTAGACACCGCTCATTTCTTCTCGATCGATTCATCCCTTGTGTACCTTACTGGATCATTCTGACATTGAACTGACATTGAACTGACGTTTAGCTTTGGCTGACAGAAAGTTACTAGGTTCTCTTAGGGAAAAATAATGGATCTGGAGCTTTCGTACCTATCTGTACCCTTGTGCTACTCTATATAGTAATCAAGTATTACAAGCGATTTCCGGGTACCTACGTTCTGTCAAGGTCGAAGAGTAAGATGTAAACGAAGACACATGTACTCGGCAAATTATTAACTCAAGATAAGTTCTTCACTTGTTCGTATACTCGATGCGCCGTAAGCTATATCTAAATCATCATCACTCTTGGTTGGTCACACCACGTGGTGAACAGATCAATAAGTAGTCGTTCATCTACCTATCCATATAAATATATATATATCGAAAACGAGTTTGCAGAGTTCTTTTTGCTTTATGTTCGAAGGAAATGGCAATGGTTGATATAATCGAGAGCCGGTTTAGCCTTATCTTTAGATCTACATCTATATATTGGGCTAATGTATTGGTACGCTATTTGACTCAAATGATTGGTGAAAAGACAATGTTAAACTGAAGATCACATGACCCTTCGCTCTCTGCTCATGTATATAATAATGCCCCTCACAACCTCAGCTCAGGCGCAGACACAATCATCGCCACAATCCACACCTTCACCTCATTTCATTTCTCTCCCTCAACAGACTTACTTATAATACCTTTTTGGGGAAGAGCGAATCTATCTAATTTGTGTGCAGTGCCAAGACCTGCGTTTTCGGGTCTCTGCGTGCATGGCACGTGATATACTGACATCACTTCATAAACTGGAGTAGAGCCAGAAGGCTATCTCCGACACAATTGTTTAAGTTTTTAGAGCAAGCATGGATTACGTCAAGGCTGTAGTATTGTCATGTCAGTCCATAACAGTTTGCATATCAACCAAAAGGATCAAACGGCTCCCCATCCCCCGCATCATTCCCAGTAACCCTCCTCTCAAGCACATATTCCTTCTTTCCCTTACCAACGCCCTACCTTCGCCGCACGGTGGAAATTCACTGCTTGTTAGCAGGGATGAGGGGCATTAAATATAAACTCAACCTCTTCAATGTTCAATTTCGGATTCTGCATGCATCTTGCGAATAGTTTTATGGCAATCCTTAATGCGACATGGAAATTGATGCTTTCCCTTTGCACACCGCTGTTCATCAGGTAGTGCATCTTGGAGTACTCGTCGAGCTTGATGTAGAGCTTTAGGTGATGTATGTGGGTGAAAATGAGCGAGTGCGCCGTTGAGGAGTGGTGGCTTTTCCGGGGGAATTAGCAAATAAATGCAATTCTGAGTGGCGTGACCAAGAGAATAGAAGAAGTCTACCTAAATTCGCGACGAGAATGAGACCTCCTCATCTAGTTCTAGCATTGCATACTGCGCTAAACACTGAAACACCGGGCACATGATCACTGCTTGCTCAAACACGAGAACTGTCCATCCTTGCTGCCCGCTCGCCGTCATAGTAATATCCATCTTCCTCAGAATAGGCCTATCCTCTCAATAAAGCTATTCCAAATCTCTCTCAAGAGCGACCCGCCATATGTCACAACAACCATCTTTTCCAATCCCTCAATGCTTCCCAAAAACCACTTCGCAACCTCCCAATCCGGACAATCCAATGCCGGGTTCATACTATGGTTGGACCAGAAGCAGAGGGCCAGAAGAGAAACTCATGGGCTTGAGGTTCGTCACCTCACCTATCAGCGCCGCTACCAGATGCCGTGGTGCTCCTTCGCCGACGTTGAGTTTCTGCAGCGTGCGCCAGTTCCATGCAGGTCTTCCGCGTTGGCAGTGGTCGAAGGAGTGGTGGTACCGATCATAGGGGAATTTCAGCTCCAGGAGTGCGGGCAATGTTTCACCGGGCTGCAGGACTAGGTTGAAGGACCCGTTTGTGCGTTCGTCTTCGCCGGATGCTGAGGCTGGGAAGGCGATGATGGACAGGCAGAGGATCTTCAGGTTGCGAGCTTTCAGGAGACATTAGGGACGTGTTCAAATTTGGAGAGGCCGCGGGTGGCTGTGACACGGCCGACATAGATAATGTGGTCAAGAAAGTGTAGTTGAGTCGTGGGAGAGTAGGCATGCATCCATGGGAGTGTTTTTGTGGTCAGGGTTAATGACGCATAGGTGTGCGTCTGGTTTGCAGAAGTGCAGGCAGTCGAACATAGGTCTAGGGATGGGGAACCATGCGCTCCAGCTGGGAGATACTTAGATTTTGGCTGGTTGGAAATGAGCTCATGGCGCTTGTTTGCCTTTTTGTGGTACGTCTCATCCCACATGAACTTACTTAAATGTCTGCAACCTAACCACATTAACCAACGCCTCCTCAAGCGCTACCTCAGAAGGGGAATCCTCCTCTATTCTCGAAAGGACCAACGTTTAAATGCCTCACATGACAAACCAGAGCATCACCCTGGTCTTGCAATCGATTCATAAGCGTGGAATTGTTCCGTTTGGCCTCTGACGGCCGGTCTTGCAAGAGTGAGCTCCCAGAAAAACTGGCTTTTGGACTGGTTTCGGCATGCCCGGCAAATCAGACGAAAGGCATAGAAAGATTCCCGGCCAGAATAGTGAAGCTTTGGTTGGAAATGAGTCCTGTTTTGGTTTCTGTATTGCCTGGATAATTCACCTGTTCGGCTGTGCCTCGAAATATATCCAAGGGTAAGTAGAGGAAGCTGGGCTGCTCCGACATGAATACTTTGTTGAGCTGAAAGTGAGAAGAAACGAACGAAGTTTGTGGATTAAAGGGCATCTCGTTATCTGTTTATCTTGTAGCTGAAAGCATGACAGGGGTTCATACACCGTGTGGGATTCGTGGATCCTTCGAGGTTGCAATACATCTGGACACAGTCAGACTCATATGAACATTGAATAATCAAGGAATGGCTGCAATCCCACTCAAGGGTTTCATACTTATTTGAATTTTGGAGTAGTGTAGGTGGGATCTTCAGTTCTTCTCACCGCTTGCATTAGGACCATAAGTCATGTGATGATACCCATTCACATCATCACCCGAACTCTACTATTTTAATTCTTAATGCCACCACATCATCTTGTTGGCTATCCATAACTAGAGGTAAAAAGTCTGTTCAATAAACCCCCTCACCATTCGACTTATATACAAATACTGTAAGCCTGAAGCGAGGGAGAGATAATATGGATCGGAAATGTATGTATTGTGTATTTGGTTGCGCATTGTGGTGTCCTTTTGTCTTGTTGACTATGAGCGGTATTAAATACATGAACAAGCAGCGAAGACTCATGTGACCTTCCAGGCTTATGAATACTAAAGAGTCTGTGGGTCTAAAGTAGGCGCACTCATGGCCGTCGTATTAGCAACACCATTAGCGGCAGCACGAGCGTCGATCGATAAGATATGAAAAGGAGTTGTTGACCAACTATTCTCCTTGATCGTGTACGTGGGTTTATATCCTAGAATACCAACGCAGTAATCGTAGTGGTACTGTATACCCGTGCCTATAGAAACAAACCATCAGCAAGTGCAATAAAATATACTGATACTTTAGGGTTTAGGAAAGCTAGTCTAGGCTTGTCTTCCCTGAGGAAACGTTCACCCGGAGCTGACTAGTGCAATTTGTGGTTTGCACGGTGTCCGCGTTCGGTTATAATCATAGAACCTTGAAGGATCCATGGACCCTTCAGATTTTTAAATGGACGTATTATTACAGATTTTTAGTATATTCCTTTCCGCCTGCCTGCCCGCCTAGGAAGTCTACCACCATTACACCTTGCTTGGGAGTCGGGAGCTGCAAAACCATCCTCTAAACCAGATAAGCATCGCGCATTTCTAAATACACACCTCGAGCCTGGCTACCTCTAGTCCTCTGTTGAGGTATGTTGCCCTAGCTATCGGTAACACTAAGTCACGTGGGTATGAAGCTCAAGTTTCGTGACACTAATTAGCCTACTACTATTGCCATGCAATTGGCCTACGCCATCCTCAGACCTTGATTGGGACGACTCTGCGCTATTTCAGCTTTATAGTAACTCCCTTAATTTGCCCTTTCTACTCTAAGTTCAACTTCATCTACGTCGAAGCTCGATGGAATCATTGTTATGTACTCTTGATGTTCTCTCCAGAAAGGTTGTGAATCCCGGGCCGTTTGACGGTGCACCTCAAAATTTATTGAGCTACTTAAACTTGCGTTTGGTTATAATCGAACCGAAGACCTTATAAATTATTCCCATGCCAGGAATTATTGACAGTGTGTTTTCCAGTATCACGAACCTAAAACAGAAAGCGCCGGTACTCAAAATCTGCATTTTCCTCGGTGAGTGGACATACAGTGACAATGGTACCGATTCCCAGCCAGTTTTGGGGGGGATTTTCTAGTAGTTCGGCATATAAACAAAGCTTTCCAGCGAATTTGGACCAGTTTATGGAGACTTGTGAGTTTGACGGAGTGGAACTTGACTGAGACTATCCGGAAGCGCCTGATCGAGTTGGTAAAGAAAAAGACAACCAGAAAAATGTAGAACTGGTACAACCCATCTACTCCTTCTCTCATGGCTTTGATAGAACAAAGTTGTCACGCGGGAACCGCGTACCAATAGCATTAGCCTCAGCCTTACCTGCGCCACGACTTAGTCATATATAAACTCCTTTCAGTACAGAGATAACTCGGTAGAATTCAATCTTGTATTCACCTCACAAGTTCAAAGTGCAGTTATCACACAGCTATATCTTTCCCCCTTAACAAAAGTCAGCAGGGTCTTTTGGGCACTCTTTTACAGCGCCCACTTCTTATTTATATTTGAGATGGTTCAAGATTGATCCGATGTGGATGTACTGCGACTGGACTAATCTCACGACATGCGATTTGTAAGTAGATCCCCGTCTCATGGATTATGTCAGAAATGCATGGTTGATATCAATGGCCGACGCACGAGCACGCAAGTTGGAACCCTCCGGAAGACTAACTCAGCTCCTTAATATATGCACACACCAACAAAATTGAAATTTTTGATGCTCTGAATCTACTTTGGTGAAATATTGTACCGAATTACCACGTTAAGGGTCTCGGATTTTACCGTAGGTCGTACATGTTGGAAGTTCCTACCTGCAATAAGCCAGATTGTGCCTTCAAGCTGCCAGGTTCAGCCGGTCCACGCACAGTACAGTATGGTTTTCTTCAAGGCAAAAATAATAGTCATACACAGCCTAAAAACACGCAGGGTGAAACAAGTGACAATCGAGAGTCTGTCACGGGTAATTCATACAGTTGGTTACGTAAGACAACTGAGAACCAAAAATTTATTGTTCAGGAGCTAACGAAATTTTAATAGCCTGCGAAAGAAAATGCGGCATCGGAGCACAGTCTGCCGACGCTGGGCAATATTATGGTACAAAAGACGGAGAGCCTTCATGTAACTGGCATGTTCCCTATCGAGCCGGAAGTGACTTCAGTGTCAAAGCGCCTGCGACGCGGAGGAGGCCCTGGTTTCATCCACTATCTCCCCGTACATAGGAAACGAGCATAAGATCTGTTCTTTCCAATTTGTACGTATCGTCAACAAAAAGAGTGGAAATGGCTTTATTGGCATTTATCAGTCCAGTACTGTTGCGAGGACGTCCCCGGGGTTTTAAATCTACCACTATTTCTACGTCTTACTAATATCCAACAGAAGAATATCATGAGAGATACTTGCGTAGGGTCCGAGGGATGCGTTGTCCTCAAGAACGGGCAATATGGGGTCCTCCAAAGGTTCCAGTGCCTGGCTCTACACCCAAGAGAGCATAGACACATCCCTGAATTTCGAAGCCAAAGGGAAAATGTCTTTTCACACTGGTCAAGCCGATCTTTTCGGTATGTCCCTTGTCTATCGCCTCCATGAAATTAGATGATTTACGTTAACAAACATCAAAACCGCCCACAGTTTCGGCGCCCGTTTTCGCCTCCCGGATATGTGACCATAGGACCAGATTTCCCCATCCTAGGATCGCTCTTCACAACCACAAAGTCAGCTTCGCAAGATGGGGCTCCTGTATGCATTACCCAGTCCCAGAAGGCGAAGGCGATGCCCCCGGCGAAGAAGCGATGCTCGAAGAAGTGAAGGTGGAAGAATAACATGATCCGCTTACATGGGAGATGGATGCTCATGGGGCAGCTTACTGAGCACATGTAACTTCAAGCGCGTTAGGCTATACTGATGTTCAAACCTTTAAGGGACGACAGATTGGATTTGTTGGGTACTGGGATGACGGTTGGATAAACTCAGGGTTAGTGTACTGTAGAGGCTAAGTAGTGTTATAGTAGTAGGTCGATTATCTTCGGAGTGAAATGATAAGGGATTGTCACTTCCAGGATTTAAAAACAATATAAGGGAGGCGGGAGTCTCTCTAGTTATAGTGAACTCTAG
>ML994432.1:0-11106 GCA_010093945.1 Delitschia confertaspora ATCC 74209 | reverse complement strand
AGACGCAGAGGTCTATTATTTCAGCAGCAGATAATACACTCCGGTCGAAAAACACCCGTTTCGTGACCTCTTGACGACTCGTCTATTCATGGGGCCCTACCATACCTCCTAGTCATCCATCTGTTTTTAAGTAACAGAAAGACGTAAATTCTGGAAGTTAAAGAAACTGTGACTCCAGATCTTGCATGAGGAAAGCTCGCGAGAGTGCATAACCTGCCTTCAGTGTGTATCATTGACCGATAAAAGGAAAAAGCATGCATATACCAAAGACATTGGCGGACCTGTGTGATGTCTGTTGACGTTGAGGTAGGAGGAAAAAAAAGGAAGGTATTTCGCCCTGAGAGCTCAGAAGCTATATTTAGGACACCTGTCCTAAATGCTCCTCTCCACCGGCGCCGGAGCCACATTCGTCGACGCAGCACCAAGCCCCCCCAATGCTCCCAACGAGCCCAGTATAGGCTGTTGATGCTCAGCCATTTCGCGGATGCGTTTGAGAAGGTTACTGTTACCACAATGTTAGCGCATATCCAAATTCAACTAAGTCAAAGCGAAGAAGGGAAACTCACTTAACGGGCAACCTCAATTTCTGCTCTTCACTCATCACAATATCTAACTGGGCTTGCCTCACCATTACATGTTCCTGCAAATGTTCCTTGATCAACCCCCTCCCAGTAACGCCACTTGCTGCGTATACCTTCGAGACGCATCCGTCAAACGTGCAGACCCACGTATCACCAGGTGCATTGGCAGTATACGAAGGCAGCGGTGTAGGAACGATAGGCGGAAGAGCTGGCGTGGATGACTTGGAAGCAATATTGCCAGAGCGCCAGCGCAGCGGGAGCGGGTCGGTAGGTTCTGTCCCTTCTGACTCTGAGAGAGAAGTTGGAGATGACGATTCACCGGATTCGCTTGCGGCCCGTTTGCGAGGGTTGATGGGGAGGAAGATGGATGCATGTTTACGTTTTCCTTGAGGGACGACGGTAGGCGTGTCCAATACATCGGCGTCGGGCATTTCTTCATCGTCATCTGTGGCATCGGCAGTTGAGTCGCGTTGTTTCACGCTTTTGCCTTTGCCTTTGCCGGAGATTCTGCCATTTTTTGGCCGGAGTGAGGAGAATTTGCCCTTATTTGAAGGGCGTGCGACGCGGCGACGGGGTGTGGCTTCTTCCGCACTCGATTCCTTTTCATCTTCGTCGCTGCTGTAATCCTTTAACGACTGATACGTCTTCCGAGGCCTGAGCTCCATCTGCTCGGTCCTGCGAACTTCAACGGCGGAGAGTGAATGGCCTGCAGAGAGCTGAGCGTGAATAGGCTCGTGGAGAAAAGACTTGGCGGTACGCCGTCGGGGATGTTCCATCATATAGAGAATATTTGATGCGTGCACGTGGATGATGTTTTTTGCGACGTTTGAATCATCAACTTCGAATCGCTTCACTAAGAGAGCTGCTACCCGCTCTATAGTCACGTGACCAGTCTGAATCGCACCCTGACTGACTGCTTTCTGCATGAACTCCCATATCACTGATGCTTGCCACCAATTGTCGTCTTTCTTTGAGATATTCGAAGACTGTTGGCTGGTTTTCTCTTTCGGCTTAGATGGCTTGGGTTTTACGACAACAGCATCAGGTTGTGCGATTCCTTCTTGATCCTTTCCACTAACTCGAGCTTTTAATCGGTTGAAGTCATTCTATGTACCGATTAGCACCATCCAAAGATTGGTATGGTGGTATGAGCATCACAAACCGCAAAGTGCTTCTTGTAATACAGATACACCGGCGTATTACCCCATCTCATTCCTTGCGCTTTGTTCAGCATGGACACCATTAAAAACTGCCGGTGTTTATGAAATATAGCGCGCGCTTGCGCGAGTGTAGAACAGGGGAACCGTTTGTCTTCGGCATACTGACATTCTCTAATTAGCCCTGATTTTCTCTCTAAACAGGGACAGGTTACTCACCTCTTGGAATATTAGTTCGGCGGCCGGGCCGTTGCCTTTCAGTTTTGATTCCGCATAAATATCAGTGACGAAATATAGAGCTTGAACCGCCTCCTCCATCTCCTCAAAGATTTCTTTATATGCCGGCGACGGTCTCAGTTCGAACCAGCCCGCCTTCCCCAACGCCCACAAGACGGTGCCTCCATCTGTGGTCTGACCGTAAGAAAACCTCGTAACGTCTTTGATTTCAATATCGATAGGCTTATAGGGCTTTTTTAATACTATCTCACTTGGTTAGAGCGCTTATTCTAAAAGTGAGGAACATTTAGACATACAGAGATTCTGTTGCGACCGGTCTGGAGTCTCCAACTTCCCAGTAACGATCAATGGCGTATCTGCATAAGCAACGAGTAAACTCGCTGGCTTTCTATCCTTGACGTACGTTACCTGGGCATTTGAGAGGGTAAAAATCTCATAGTCATCGGCATTGGAGATAGACGGGTCTATCGGTTTTAGGACGCTGAGTTCAGAAGTAAGCATTGTGATGTGCCGTGTTACATACTGTCGCAGAGATTGGATAGAGTTGGGATAAGGGGGTAGAAGTGAAGTTGAGAACAGAAAAGCAGGTGAATTGGTAGAAAAGCCTTCAGATGCTGCGGGCGCGAGCCTTTGACGTGAACAACGATGAGCGCGCGCGTTTGACGCTGGAGTGTTTCCCCGCTAGGCAAGGATCAAACCCTGCACCATACTGCGCCACAGTGAACGTAAGGGCCCTATATAAATGTATGTGGCTGAACATGAACGATTGCAGAGTCCATTCACCTATAAGAGCATTATAGAGTGAGTTAAGATACGTATTAATTCATTAATGTACTTTTCATTGATCTTACACACAGCTCCAACCAAACTGTCCAACGCCTCCCATGCCTGTAACAGCTCTAGATCCGTTCCCGTACTAATTACATTTGGAAAAAACAAGCATGAAGTGGAGAGTGATGTTCCACAACTGGGAATAGTTTACAAGAAAGCTGCGACCAGATCTTACAGACAGAAACGAACGCCAGATAGACCTCCGGTCTATGTTTTACAACTATATCCATTGACAAACTCGGCTCGCCGATTGATTTAGTCAAGGATTTGAGTAACGAGACCAGTTGCGACGGTGCGGCCACCCTCACGCATATTGAAGCGCTGACCAGGCTCGAGTACATGGGGAGAGTGGAGCTCGCAGACCATCTCGACGTTGTCTCCGGGCATGACCATCTTCTCGGACGGGTTCTCGGTGCCCTCTGGCCAAGAAAGGCTGGTGGACTCATCTGAAAGGGGTTAGCTTGGTCCTACTACGAATAATGTGACGAGAAATACGCACCAGCTGTCCGGATGAACATCTGGGGGCGGTAGTGTTCACCGAAACCAGTGTGACGGCCACCCTCCTCCTTGCTCAGGACGTACATAGACACCAAGAACTTCTTGTGTGCCTTGACGGAACCGGGCAGAGCAACGACCATACCACGCTTGACGTCCTCACGCTTGACACCACGGAGGAGAAGACCAGAATTGTCTCCGGCACGGGACTCGTCGCAGGACTTCTTGAAGGTCTCGATATCGGTGACCTTAGTCTTGATGGGCGCAACACCCTTGCCAACAAGCTCGACTTCGGAATCCTTCTTCAGGATGCCACGCTCAACACGTCCGGAGCAGACGGTACCACGTCCGGCAATGGAGAAGACATCCTCAACGGCCATAAGGAAGGGTTTGTCGGTGTCACGCTGGGGGGTAGGAATCCAGGTATCGACGGCCTCGAGGAGCTCATCGATCTTCTTCTCGCCAATCTCAGGCTCACGGCCCTCCAGAGCGCAGAGAGCGGAGCCCATAATGATTGGGGTGTCGTCTCCCTCGAATCCATAGGAAGAGAGAAGCTCTCTCATTTCCATCTCAACGAGCTCCAACATCTCCTTGTCCTCGATGGCATCGACCTTGTTAACGAAAACAACGATCTTCTGGACACCGACCTGACGGGCAAGGAGCAAATGCTCCCTGGTCTGGGGCATCTGTCCATCGGAGGCAGCCACCACAATGATAGCTCCGTCCATATTTGCTGTACCAGTAATCATGTTCTTGATATAATCGGCGTGACCAGGGCAGTCAACGTGGGAATAATGACGGTTGTCAGTGGCGTACTCGATGTGAGCGGTAGCAATGGTAATACCACGCTTCCTCTCTTCAGGGGCTTTATCGATGGAGCCATAGTCGAGGAAATTGGCGAGGCCCTTCGATGCCTGACGCTTGGTGATGGCAGCTGTGAGGGTAGTCTGGAAACATCAGTATAAAGGAGGGTTTGAAGTATCGGAGGTAACAGACTTTGCCGTGATCGACATGACCAATGGTTCCTGCAGCATATATAATCAGGATTGCACGCTTCCCTGGGAAGGGACATGAGAGGACATACCGATGTTGACGTGAGGCTTGTCACGCTTGAAAACAGCTGCGTAGTTCCTCACGGAGTTGACATATCTGCTTGTGCCCTGGATACCCAACGCCTGCTGGACAGGGTTGATCCGAGTGTTGTAGTTGAGAGCGGTGCGGCTGGTCCGCCAGAAAGCGCGAGCGAATGTGGACATGATGCAGAAAAGGATGAACAATCGGAAACCAGAGAAGCAAGCGAGAGGGAGAGGATTGACCGCGTCGAGATGGACGATTGATGAAGGCGCTCGAACGAGGGAGAGAGATGGGAATGTCTTGCAAGCGGCCGAGTCGCGCATTAATTTTTTAGCGTCGACGGCGAAATATCTCTTTCACGTGATCTCCCGCGCCGAAGCTCAAGCTTCGACGTCTGAGCTTCAAAATTATCTACAACAGTTGACGTTCATATCTCAGATACTCCTAGTCACGATTTCTGGCGGAAGTTGTTCTACTTTTACTTTCCAAGACCAATTGGATCTTCCATCTCTCTTTGGCCTTCGACTTTCCTTACCGTTTCTATCCATACCCGAGGTTCGGCAGGCCTTAAAAGCTGCCCTTTCTTTCACCCCTCCCTCTATCATGTCTCTCCGTACTTCCCTCAGACACACTGCCACGCCGCTGAGCTGGTACTCACGGTCCGCAACGATGCCATTGAGAGCCAAAATCACACAGCCAGCTTGGATAAGCGGCAGCAAGATGGTGGGTTGCTTACCAGCTTACTCCCCTCATTCGACACGAGATGGGACCCTCCTCACCTTCATATGAGTGGAGCTGACAATAAGGAATACAGTATTCCACATCAACGGAGAAGCTCTTAAAGCCTCAAAAGGATGACGAAGCCGACGATGTTCTCTTCACATCCAATCATGGCGTCCGCAGTATCGAGCTGAACCGGCCGAAGAAGCTCAACTCCCTCAATGGTTCCATGGCCCGCAAAATCATACCCCGCTTGCAAGAATGGACAAAGTCGCAACTCGCAAACGTAGTTATAATCAAAGGTGCCGGTCGTGCCTTTTGCGCCGGGGGTGACGTCGCTGCGCTCGCTCAATGGAACAAGACTGGCGCCGAGGGCCAGCAGAGGAGCTCGGATTACTTTGGCCTGGAATATAAGTTGGACCATCTGATCGCCACTTACTCGAAGCCCTATGTAGCCTTCATGGACGGTATAACCATGGGCGGTGGCGTCGGCCTCAGCGTCCACGCCCCCTTCCGCATCGCAACTGAAAACACCCTCTTCGCCATGCCCGAAACGACTATCGGCTTCTTCCCGGACGTGGGCGCATCCTTTTTCCTTCCGCGAATGGACGGCAAACTTGGCACCTACCTCGCCCTGACCAGCGAGCAGCTCAAAGGTGCCGACGTCTTTTACCACGGCGTAGCCACACACTACATCCACTCGTCGACGCTCCCCGCCCTTGAGAATCGCCTCGCCGAGGTCCAGTTCCCAGACTACATGGACCTACAAGCACGCTTCAAAATTATCAACAGCACCATCGAGGAATTCAGCACGGGCTTGCCCTCCCCTAAACCAGCCATCTCTGGCCTCCTCCGCAAAACCATCGACCGCGTCTTCGCCGACGACAATACCTCCGTCGAATCCATCCTCACCGCTCTCAACGAAGTCAAGCAGACAGGCGCGACGCAGGAGCTGAAAGACTGGGCCGACCGTACGATTAAGACGCTGGAAACGCGCTCTCCGACGTCTGTGCATGTGGCTCTTCATCAAATGCAAGTCGGTCGCAACTGGAACATTGCTGAGACGTTCCAGCGCGAATACGATATTGCGTCTACTTTTATGGCGCACCCGGATTTCGTTGAGGGCGTTACTGCGAAGCTCATTGAGCGCAAGAAGGAGAGGCCAGATTGGCAGCCGAATACCCTGGCTGATGTTACGGATGCTCAAGTTAAAAAGTTCTTTGAGAGGAGGTCAGAACTGCCCTTGATCAACAGTGGTGAGAAGAGCGCGTACAGGGAATACCCCCACGCATGGATCGGGCTGCCTAAGGAGGGAGAAATCTTGAGAGAATCTGTCGGCAAGAGCGAGGACCAGGTCGTTGACGTACTGTTGGAGAGATATGAAGGCAAGCAAGGTGTTCGGGAGAAGGTCATCGAGGTTTTGGAGAGGGCTGCGATGTAGGATGATAGATAGTGGATGTAAATTTGTACAATATATGCATTAGAACGGAAGGGAGGGATATCTTCGCTAGTTATCTGAAATTAATTCCGCAATGTCAAAGGCTTGTATATCTGAGTTTTACATCATGACCTCGAGGTCTGCGTACTCATGCTGAATTGTAAATTGTATATACCCCTATTCCCTTATAACCAGCTTACTAACACGTACAAGGCTAATAAGGTATCTCCAACATTTCATTAACACGGAATAGAACAACGTCGGGCTTTACGGATACCTCTTGTTCCCCTAACTAATCCGGCCATGAAGCTCATTTGTCAATTACGTGAATTATACAGTGCTACCAAACAATTACTCATACTGATAAGAGTAGAACAGAGGCTGTGGTTATATCGGAAGAGAGGGATGGTTAACATGATATGGGATAAATATCGGACGGCCAGGTGGGCATGGGGCCTGTATCCTGGGAAATTTATGAGTATGGTTGGCGTTAACACTATCCTCCCTTGCTAGTTACCTGGTCTGCGCGTGAAGGAGGTTTGTAGCTTTGGTTCAATAATGGTCATATTGGTCTTTTTCCTATATTCCAAGGGAAAGCTGAGAGCGGAGCAGGGGAGGGAATTGTCACGTTCAAACGGAGAAAAGGGCAGTATTCAGGGTCTCTAGGAAGTAGCTTTCAGCATGATCCTATATACACCGCCTAGCCCGTCTATGTACCCCTTTAAAAGGGTTTATTGCCCTACTGCTCTATTTCCTTCATCCTTCACACCTTACTTCCCCCATAACTCTTCCCCCACTCCCTCCACCATTCCCAAACTACAATTCCCCCGGCTGTCTGCACATTCAAACTCCTCGTAACCCCTACCTGTCTAATCTCGACGCACCGGTCCGCACAAACAAGCACCTCCTTACTCACACCCTCCCTCTCACTCCCTAGCACAAGCACACACTTCTCTGGCAACCTGCCTTTTCCCTCACCTCCATTTTCCCTATCCCCAATATCGGCATCCTCCCCCAAAACAAAACTCCTATCCGTCTGCTCCACACACACCACCCCATACCCACTCCTCTTCATCTCCATCAACCATTGCGGCACATCCCCAACCTTAAGCTCTTTGATCGGCAAGTGCTTGTGACTCGTCACAGCCGTACTCTGAAAATCTTTTGAACCTAGGACATCGAGGGAGCGCAGGTAGAGGGCTTCCAGGCCGAAGATTTCGGAGATGCGGGACAGGCCACCTAGGTTGGTGGGGTTGTCGATTAGGGAGGCAACGAGGATGAGGGGGGTAGGGCGGGTGCTAGTCGACAAGGAGGAAGGGGTGGCTAATAAGGAGGTGGCGATGGAGGTGGCTTTTGTTTGGAGGGGGGTGGAGGATGTAGCTGTGGCGGAAGTGGTTGGAATTGAGATCCCGTCGAGGGAGGGCCGCTGTATAGCTGCTGATTCCGGTGTGGGAAGTGGTTCTCCAAGCGGAATACGCGCAAGTGGAGGCGTAAACCGCTTCCTCTCATCTTCAACCCCAAGTTCCATAAAATCCTCATACGACACCTTCTCAAGTTCCACCTGATCTGTACGCATATACTCCCCTTGAAAGATATTCACCAGTGTATAATCGTCCACCGGATCCAGTTTCAGCTTTCGGCTCGTCGTAGCAGGTGCCGTGAACTGATCCAGCTGCCGAATATGCTCATTCAACGCTTTGAAAGCTGGATTCTCCAGAATGGTCCTCCATCCCTTTTGCTCAGCCAGATCCCACACAATGGGGACAGACCAATGGGCTTCGTGTCTGATCTGAACTTTCGGACTGGCAGACAAGGGGATGAGATGCGTCATCAGGCGTAGCGCATACTCTCCGCAATCGTTCTGGAAAGAAGCAACCATGACCGACAGTTTGATCCACGATGCAACCAGTCTCGGAACATTATCCTTATCCCCAGTAGTCGAGACATTCGCGAGCAAGTCCTCCTTCGCTCGGTCAGGATACTGCATGTATATCCTCGCCACAATCCACTCAAACAGGTAACGGTATCTCGGCCATGACTCAACAGTCAAAGCATGTCGATACTGCGTCAAATACGAATCCACTTCCTCCTCTCCAACACAGGATTCCGTCAATATGAGCATGACCTGTAACTGAAACGCCTCTTTCCATTTGCTGATAATCGGAATCGGAGGTTTCTGCTTCGCCCACGGTCGAAGTAGGCGATCCATGACTCGCTTGGCAACGTCAAGCTGCTGTATTGGAAAACGGTTCAAGAGATCTATGATGTTAGCATAAGCGTGAGTTTCGCGCTGGCCATAGTAGGACGCGTAGGTTCGGTGCGGGAGGTAGGTCTCGAGTTCCTCCGCAAAGACTACTTCGAAGAGGAATTCATCTTTGGGGGCTGGTGGGTGTTCGACGAAACGGACAAGGAAATCTTCCATAGGGAGCAGCTCTAGGGCTTGGGGGTGCATCAGACATGCTCTTCGGAGAGAGTCGGTAAGAGTGGCTAGTAGGTAGCTTCTTCCTTCCGCAAAGTGATGGAGCTGGGTCAACACTTTGGCGAGAAGTTCATGGAGAGTGTCTGCTTCCTCGGTATCTTCGATGCATGTCTCGACGCAGCGTGGATGAAAGAAGAGCGGCGGCAAGAGCCTGACTATATATCGAGCGTACTCTTGCGTATCCGCTTCATCCCAAATGGCCTCCAGTATAGGAAGAAGGTCGTTCGGAGAAACATTCGAGGAACTGGAATCGAGGATTTTGAGAAGGTAACCGCAGGCTTCGGAGAGGGCAACACCCTGAACCGCCTTGTACTTGGTGCTTTCCATGTATTGTCGGAAAGCCGCCAAAGGCGATAGACCTTCATCAGCCAGCTTGAGCAAATTCATCTCCAAGTTCGCCAAATTCGCGGTAGGAGCATTCTCATTGTTCAGATCTCTCCATTTCATACGTAAAAGGTCGTATCCAGCCAAATTTGCCCACGTATCGGAACTGGCCTCTTCGAAGAACTGCATACAAAGGGTTGTGCAGAAATCTCGAGCGATTTCGGGGAGTCCAGTGTGGCGTGAGACTTGTAAGATTAGGGCGAGGTCATTGCTTTCAAGAGCACCAAGCGAGGAGCTGGTTCTGAGCCCATGCAGTATACCCTCAAGCAGGTATAGAATAGAATAAACAAAGATTCTTCCCCGCTTATCCACCACAAACTGTAAGATTGCTCTTGAAAACTCCCGCTTGTCTGATATCGTCGGCAGCTCCTGGATGAGCGTCCCAATCACTCTGCTCAGGGCTGTACCATGCTCACAGATCGTATGGTCCCGAGAGACGCGTAGGGTACCTGTGAAAAGAAAGCCTTGAGTGGCCCAAGGCAGAAACCCTTGAATGACGAAATCGGAATGGCTAGCAAGAGGGCCGCGTCTTAGCTTAATAAAGTCGATATACCAGTTGCCAATGATCTTCCGGATTCCATCCTGAACTTTGGGATTTAAAGCAGCTGATAACATTGTCGTCATCCAAGCCGGGTGGACATGGGATTCCGCCATCAAGATTGTCAAATCTCCCAAGCAAGCTTCGACCTGGTTTGCATAGCGGTCGAGAACTATTGCTTCGAATAACGTGCAGTACTTCTCATACCGTGATTCTTGGAACTGTCGCTCCTCGACGGAAAATGTCATATGTTGGGTATGTATATCTGAGTTTACTTTCGGCAACGCAGATTGGAGGATTCCTAGGCAGTATTTTCGCTGCTCAGCGAAGCCATGAAGGAGTCCGGACTGTAACATGCTCCAGTATCTATCTTCCTGGAAATGTTCCGGACGCGGCCCATATAGGCCGGTTTGGTAGTCCCACTGGAACCATAGCTTGAAGATCTGCCCTGCGGTCGCAAACCTCGAACCGTCCTGCAGAAGCGCACATATCCTTTCCCATAACTGCTCGCCGAACAATCTCTTGGTGTCCGAGTTCTCTCCATGATAGTAGATCTGCGAGCGTTCTACCGTCGGCATCAAAGCTGACAAAGCGTCGTGAGCAGGATTCATCAAATCTGGTATACTACCAAGGAGGGCAAAAAGCCCGGTAATCAGTCCGAACGGGAGCCGGATGGAGTCCTTTGAAGATGTTTCAAAATAACATTTAAGGAATTCTAGACAATGAATTGTACCTTGGACGTGTTCATGCGCGCCTTGTAGCGAAGATTGGTCTCCTATTTGCTTATTGGCGCTTGGGAGGTAGCGTTCTACGAACTCTGCGGTAGGTATAGTGAATTCGTATTCCGTGGAATCCAAAAGCAACCGAATTGTGCGGTTAAGAAGTTGCTCGGTGCGTCCTAGTACCCATTTCGATATTTCATTGTCCCGCAAGCAGAGTTCTGCAATCCTACGGAGGTCATTTTTATCCTTTACGTATACAATGTTCACCGATAACAGCTGACAAAGTCGATCGAAAATATTTTCGAGCGCAGCAGACTCAGCTTCAGGACTGTTTGTTGATTGCTAACAAAATCTCGGTCAGAATAAGAGGAAAGATCTGCTGGAGAACAGCGTTCAGAGAAGTGACAAGGCAAAATCATTTTGATGAGAAAGACGAAGACCGAAGGGATG
>ML994431.1:0-11179 GCA_010093945.1 Delitschia confertaspora ATCC 74209 | reverse complement strand
GTTGCCTGAGCGGCAGCACTGACAGATAGGGAACAACTATTAGCTGGTGACAAAACTCATCATAGCTATATTGGAATGTTTGAAGGTGGGAAAAAGGCAAAGATTTTGGAATCTAGAGGGACATTCCTCTAGAGTCGGGTTTGCTTTGCTCTAAGCATTTGATATTACGTGTTCATAGACCCGATTGGGAACCAGGTAGCACGTTAAATTGAATTATTATTATTATTATTATATATCTCTATGAGTCAGCTGATAAAAAAACTCACCATAGCAGAATTGGAGTTATGTAAGGTGAGGAAAAGCAAAAGATTTGGACTCTAAAGGATCCTACCCTTATAGTTGGGTTTACTTGGCTCTAAGCATTGATATCGCGTGTTCATAGACGTGGTTGGGAACAACGTAGCACGTTAAATTGATATTTTTTTTTAGATATAGATCAGGTGAACGTACGTGGAAGCCTGGGGCAGTGATAGGGGAAATTATATCCGTAGACAGGTTCATGGTTACATACTTCAAAACATTCATACAGAAAAGGAGAAAAAGATGGAGGCGACAGAGGCGGCGGTGAAATTTTTCGACCAGGCGGTATGATATGGATAATACGGGAATGTTGTATTCAGGGTAAGAACTGAGTTTGCGCTGTTGAGCTTGGGTCTGTTTCGGATCGTGCTTTCCTCTGAGTATCTTCCGCTTTTTATTTCTTAAGTCGTAATTTGATCTAGTATCAGTAGGATAGTGAGCAACATGTATATGCCATGATTTAGATGATGATCAAGTTATCTTATGTCATTAGGTATTACATACATCTTCTCCTTCGTAAATTACATCCAGCCAATCGAAAGTGTTTTCCATTACCACAACCATGTAAGGACTGATGCATTCGGGATTCACACTCGTTATTGTAGTATTCAAGACTCCCCCGAGACGCCACTCGCTCATCATGACATTATCTCATTGTTAGCATTATTCAAGATATCCAACTCTTACTACATCAGCCAAGCAATTATAGCATAGCAAATACTCCCATGACCCCCACAGCCATCGCACCAAGCGCAGCCATAGGGCTGCTCGCAGCACCAGTGTACTGAGCGGGCGGAGTCGGTGTTGTGAGTGTACCGTTGCTACCAGCACCGACAGTGCTTACAACACCGGTAGGGGCAGGCGCCTGAGGTTGTCCGTCGGAGATCTGGGTCACAGGGGCACCGGTAGGAGCGGGAGCTTGAGGCTGACCATCGGAGATCTGTGTCACAGGAGCGCCGGTAGAAGCGGGAACCTGGGGCTGTCCGTCGGAGATCTGAGTCACAGGGGCACCGGTAGGAACTGGGGCCTGGGGTTGTCCATCAGAGATTTGAGTTACAGGGGCGCCAGTGGCAGGTGGAGCCTGAGGCTGTCCGTCGGAGATCTGAGAAACTGGGGCGCCGGTAGGAGCAGGAGCTTGAGGTTGGCCATCGGAGATTTGAGATACAGGGGCCCCGGTGGGTGCTTGGGGTTGTCCGTCGGAGATCTGAGTAACCGGAGCACCAGTTGGAGCTTGAGGTTGACCGTCCGAGATCTGCGTTACGGGTGCTCCGGTGGGAGCCTGGGGTTGTCCATCAGAGATTTGAGTTACGGGTGCACCAGTAGGAGCTTGAGGCTGCCCGTCGGAGATTTGAGTCACTGGAGGACCCTGAGGTTGGCCATCAGAGATTTGGGTAACAGGTGCGCCGGTAGGAACTTGAGGTTGTCCATCGGAGATCTGAGTAACTCCGGTAGGCTGTTGAGGCTGTCCATCCGAGGTCTGCAAAGGTTAGCAAAAATTTTGAGACAGTGTTGATAAAAACATACCTGTGTAACTGGGGTGCTCCCGCTTCCAGTCATGGCGTAGATGTAGATAGGAACGCAGTGCTCAGCCCATTGTCTGTCATACAGATTGAAGAAGCCGCCCGACCAGCACTGGTAAAAGATGGCAGAGCCGCCGAGCGCGAGGGAGTTGTTTCCGCAGATGGAGAAGCCGTCGGTGTAGATGGCTCCAGTCTGCGGTGGTTGATCGAATTGGAATCTACGAGATATTAATACGCCTTTTTTTTTTTTTTTTTTTTTTTTTTTTTTTTTAGAAAAGGGGGGAGGGCTTCTTACTGGTAATTGGATGCGATGTAACCCGTGCGTCCTGCTTGATCGGTAAGGACTCCGTCCTCCAGTTCCAGGGTAAGAATGCCAGCTTGTTGGCGCTTTGGCTAGGTCAGTTCAAGTCCTCGAAGCTGTGCATGTCCAAAACTGACCTTTTCCAGGCTTCGCTTTGCTGAGGAAGTCACATTAACGACGGTGATCTGGAACTTTCCAGAGTGTGATTCGGAGCAGCCAGCGGGGGCAGGCTCTGATGGAGCGATTGCAGAAGTAACCCCCTGTGGCATTGGGCTTGCTACAGCAGATGCCACAAGGGCGAGAGCGGCGAGAGCAGTCTTCATGCTTGTTACAGTCTAGAAATCGCTCAAAGGGTATACGCGTTGAAACAAGCGGATAACGAATGGTCGAACTGATGAACGAGGTATCAGTCCTTGGATAAGTATGTACGGAGGTACACCTTGAGGAATGGGTACTAATGATGAGGGGATTCTGGATTGGAGAGAAAAATGTAAGAGAAAATAAGGGAAAAGGCAGCAGAGCCCGAATACTTAAGTACCCATGTAGTGAATAAGGGCACTAAACGCTACCTCAACGGGTTGGCTGGTGTCCGCGGGGCGATGGAGGACAACGGAGCCAATCGTCATGGTCGCGTCAGTACTAGCTCCGCCGAACTATTGATCCCCCAGTGATCCCCCAGTGATCCCTCACAGTGAAAGAAAGCTGGAGGTAGGAGACCGCCCGCCGAGGAGTGTGAATGCCCGGCTAAACTGGTGGTCGGGGATGTTGCATTATTGGACCGTATTGCCACGAACCCCTCCTTCAATCCCTACCACCTTCCATATGGATATGCTTTCACGTCAAGCCTCAAAGTCAGCTTATGTCTTGATTCTGAAGAGTTGGCGCGCAACGGGTAGTATTCTTTTGTCAGCTCCGGACAATTCCATATTGAATCACTGTATCACCGGGTCAGCAATGGATTTCAATGTAAGCGGTTGATGACCACGCAACCTAAGATCTGTACATGAAAACATGAAAGGCACTTTGCAGCATCTCTGGGCAACGAAGGTTGCTGTGCCACGACGGCTTGCAGAGAGCCATGTGGCCCTGTCAAAAAGACGCATACAACTTCTATATTAGTTTTACCATTCTGAGCTGTTTCCATGCAGATGCAAGCAGAACGGTCACTGTGAGCTGCATCCATCCTGGCGAAGGAGCATCGATGACGACACGGGACGGCAGGCGAGGCTGCGATGCCGAGTCCGGGGGCACATGAAGCCGATGAGCGCGCTGATTGTTTGGATTCAAAGTATTGGATTTTCAATATAGGGAGCCAGTCAGCGCGAGGGAGGAACAAGAATGTTTCCGAATTGGTTTGCGACTTGGATGCGAGAGGTTGGAAGAAGAGTTGATGTTGCGATCGGCTAAGAAACACCAGCAACGGAATTGCGGGGTGGTGGAGTTGCGGTGGAGGGCGCTGCGGTGGAGGGCGCTGCGGGGCTTCCCCAGCCATTAAATGTGGCTGGCGGAGTGGCTGGTGCTTGGCGGTGAGATGAGACTCCCCAACTCCACCACAGGTCCGCATAGGATAAGAGTGGACCAAGAATGATATCGCGAGTATAGAGAGGTACGTAAGTTCCTCCATTTATACACAAAGATGAAACAGCTAAACATTCAAAAATTCACAAATGGCGTCATCTGTCCTATCTCAACTACATCAAATCACAGACTTCCTTGAAATACTCTTCTTATCGCAATATGGTCAAACATGCTAGCAATCTTTTTTGGTTCCAGAACTATGATTGTATGCTTATCTTTAACTTCATACAAAATCATCTGGGTGCCCAGTAGTTCTTGCTTTCATGTCGGCCTCTTTCGGTGTCCTTCACATACATTAAACCCCTACTCCCGCGTTAGAATGAAGTCCATGTCGGCGCAAACGCCATCTCCGGCACTTTCTACCCCAGATCCAAGACTTGATGCACAACATATACTCACGGTGAAGTATTGCAGTTTATGTTATATATAGGTTCAACCCAAGGTTCCCTGAAATTTCCACCTCATAAGATCTTTTCACCCCCCTCATCCACCCAAAGTCCGAAAACAACTGTCAGCAGAATAGGAGAATGCAAGCCTAAAATCTGAAAATAACTGTCGGCAGAAGAGCAGACTACAGCCCAAAGTATCTTATGAGAACCACAACACTTTCTCGCATCCCAGATTCTCCTGACTCTTCTTTTTAGAAAGGTGCATGCTAACTGAAAGTTTACTTTCTTCTGTCTCAATTCACATCTCTAGTTGATTTCCTATTGCTATTGCACTATCTCTCTCTCTCTCTCTCTCCCCTCTCTCTCTCTCTCACACACCCTCTATTTCGGGACGTCCATAACTGTAACCGTAACCTTATTCGTCGTACTCGGTGGCAACTTCCCACCCCCCATAATCAACAAATGTCCATCATTCAACATCCTCAAATGGCGGGTATAACTCGTCCCTTCCGGCGTCGCAACCTTCTTCCAGCTCCCCTCACCCAGCTGCGTATTAATAAACACCTCACTGTGCGATGAGCTACTGACAATGATAGTCCCGTTCTTTCCGCCAGCCGGGCTCCACACCACATATGGAGAACCATTGGGAATGGTCCCGTCGGTCGCCTTGATTCCCCTCCCAGTCGCAGGCCCAAACTTCTCCGGATCACTCACAATCTTGAAGAACACGGGAAAAGAATAGCTGCCTGATGTCTGCCCACCACCATACTCATACGTCATGATGAACTTCCCATTCGGCAGTTCCGCAACCGTCGGCATACCCGGTCTATCCGTATACCTAGGATACGCCACATCATCGATAACTGCGCCCCAAGTCTTCAAGTCTCTGCTCGTCTGATGCACCATCTTCTGCCCATGCGTAGCGTTGTCGCGCTGGTCGGAGTAATAGCAGATTAGTGTTTTCTGCCACACCATGAGGAATGGTTCCCATACGGGCGTGAGACCATTGTCAGGGACGGCGCGTCCGCCCGCGGCGATGTGCGATACGAATTCCCAGCTCCTCCCCTCATCCCTGCTTGCATAAAGATCAATCTGCGTTTTACTCAAATCCGTTGGGATGCTACTCCCACTCAACAAGACCGTGCCCTTGGGGAACCCGCCGATCTCCTCGGGCAGCACATACAAAAACGGCTGATACCTGAGCCCCCAGCCATACCCTTTGTCTTGCACGCGCGAGAGTTCTTTCCACGTGTACCCGTTGTCGGTGGAGCGGTAGATGGGGAAGTAGACTGGAGGGGGTTCGGGGCTGTAGTTTTCCCAGGTGGCAAGGAGGTCGCCGTTGGGAAGCTGGGCGGTGCGGGCGTAGAGAACGCGGGGGTCAGTATAGTTAGAGGGAGGTGTGTAGACGGTTACCCGGGAGAATGTGCTGGGTGGGGCGTGGGGTTTGGGGGAGGCGAAGGTGAGGCCGAAGAGGGGGATATAGAGGAGGGTTGTGGAGAGTTTCATGATGGATTGATGTTTATGGAACCTCTGGAGAGTAGAAAGAATGGGAATGGGGTCATTTTGTAGATATATATATGAGATTAGATCTGGGGGAAACCCGGGGGAAGCCGTCATGCGATATTCTTGGGATCTGCACCCAGACCGGGTAATCTAGCCTGAGTCGGATACAGTTCATGGTAGGAAAAATTCAATTTGCGGGGGGAGGGTGATTCTAGAGCCGGAGAAATTGTAACTTGCCATCTCTCGGTTAGAATGGACGATAATGGAGTGACGTTGCTGGCTATAATTTTTCCGACCAGTTAAGGAACATGATGGAAGAAGTAGGAAAAACTACACTCTGTGCGGGCAGAAATACAGCGGAAAAATTGGAAGCAAAGGCCTTAAGGACAGAGTAAAGGAAAAGAATGTTCATTTGCAGTGTCACATGTCAGAGTGACTGCCAAACACGTCCGTGGCATCATTGGCTGTTAATAAGGGTTCCCGAGTAAACATCCCTTGGGACAGCGCTCCTGGGTTGCCTTGCAAAAACCAAAAAAAAAAAATGCAGGGTTCGGAAATGCAGGGACTTGTTCCTGAAATGGGAAAACGAATTCTTAATAATCAAGGGGGATGACCGGCGACGATGCACTGTGTGAATGCACGTGACAAGCGAACGTGGAAAGCATTGAAAAGGACACTTTTATATATGGAAAAGTAACCTTCCGTGACTATAGACTTGTTAAAGCCCAGGCCGATGCTCGAAAAGAAATCCGAGGGATCGAGCTGGCTCGGAGGTGTGATGAACATCAGCAGAAAGAGCAAGCTGGTATCGTGCCGTCGTTACCGATTGAGCTACCCGATGAACACCATAACCCCATCTCAGGAATAAGCCATCAAGCAGCTGTTGCCCACTTCAAGGTCATTCCGCACTTCTGTATGAATGAGAAGAGGCTTCCCTTAGGCACGAAGCCGGCATATCGACTCTGCCAAATGGCAGCGAAGCTGTCTACCTAGAGTTAGTATCAGACCTCCGACCACGTCAATCTCACTGACCTTCAACAATCCCCAGTTCAGCAAACCCCAACGCCTCAAGAGCCCACGGTGCCAACGTAGCCAGAACACCCAAAGCAATGACCGTACACATAACCGGATGGTCCCTAGCGAAACCCTCAACCTCGTTCATAGCCTCTATAGCTTTGTCCATGGCCACCTTGAGAGCAGGGCCCATTTTCGCACCCGCCTTCAAGGCTTTCTCCATCTTCGCGAGTGCCCATTCCGCGAGTTTCTCCGTCCAGCCGTTTGTTCCGACGATGGAATCAAGCCGGGCTTGGAGGATCTTGCCAGGCTTTTCGGCGGTTAGAAGGGTTTGGACGATGCTATTTGCAACGTCTTCAGGATGGCGTGTATCGGTCTTGGAGTAGAGATTGTCTTTCTCATCGACAGGGTAGCTGATAGTTTTGGAATATGTTCTAGTACCATACAGGCAGGCTGTAACAGCCTGGAGCCTGGTAAGTACGGCCATTTTGGAGATAGACAATGATGATGCTGAGAAGAGGGTGACAGGGAGAGAAAGAGAGAGGGAGAGAAGGGGGCAAGGGGGGAGTAACAAGCTGCTGAGATTGAAGTAGTGGAGAGAAAACAGAGGAGATGTAGGAAGCCTAGCTATTATACTTTGAAAGACTAAGTGAGCGGCGGCGGTGAAGATGTGCTACAGAGCCATCCTATGAGCGCCAGGTAAGCGCCGAAGCACGAGAGCGAACCATTTTTTTTTCTCTGTGGTCTGCACCTCAAAGCTAATACTGACCTTGAGCTTTAAGAAGCAGAAGCGTAAGAGTCAACCTTGGGGAAGACTTCTTTTGTTTAGGGTGTTGTCCTCTCTGCGTTGCTGTTTACGTGCGGTTTCCAGCACTACCGTACCTGATCAGGGTCTGCGCTAACCCAAGTCCAGCTAGCCAGACAGTAGCTTCCCTTTCGTCTTCTACCACACCTATTCATCGACTACCTGAAGGTAAACAACTTAACCATCACTACACCAATGAACAACAGTTTATCCAAAGTTAGGGGAGATACATCGTTCGCTTTACCGTTATATTCTTTTAGTTGCTATTATTACCACTACATCCAGACATCGGTTTTCGTCTCTTACTGCTTTCCACCTATTCTACTTAGGGTCCTTTTCCAGAATGATGGAATCAATCATGGAACTCTACCATTTTGGTATAGTTTACTCCCCTCGTCCACGTCCAATGCGTCTCTCAGACATGTTCAATATGCCGACCATCCTCACCCCAATGAAAAGATTCTCACACAAGGCCCCTATCCGGATCCTTTATCAATCATGGTGCGATGCTCTTATCCTCACGGACTCGGTACTGAATTACGTAGGCACTGGCCTCAGCCAGAGTCAATATGACCACCTGGAGGCTTCCTATGCAGCCAGGGGACCCTCTCGTCTCTATGAGGAGTTACATTTCTTTGCAAATCCACTTGGGGAGGGTTTGCGGTGTATTTATGAACCGGGAAGAACGCAGAGCAACAGCACAGGCTGGTTTGAGTTCTTCAATTCTACCTTCTTGCAGCGAAAGTTCGGAGCACCTGGAAATGAGGCGTATCGTGGGCCGGCAGAACTAGACATTAAAGGCATTGCTATAGCAAGTAGTGGCCGTGTAGCTGTCTATCTGGGAAGCGAAGGCGAATCCATCAAGCTCGAGGAATTTGACTGCGAAGCAAGATTTGAAGACTGGGTCCGTGCCCATGCCGTACCCGATTCGGCTCTACTTCATCCAATCCGCCCTAATCAGACGGGACCGCAGGCTACGGCCAGTAATATGTTCCCTCCCAGCACACAACAACAAATTAAATCATCACTTATAGCAACATCAACAACATTCTTCCTTCTCATCCCCACCGGTAACTTGCCCAACAAGTCTACCCTCCTCTACTCGTGGACGCCGGATCCCCGCTATCGAAAAATCCTTGGTCGTCCTATAACGCTCGACACACCCGCCGGAACACCCTGCCCCATCCCCTATCTCAGCGAAACACACATCACCAAAGTCGCATGCGGGGGTTGGCTCGCCGCTGCAATTTCACTGGAAGGAGAGCTTTATGTCTGGGGTGAAGGCGTTGGTCCTTCTCTCAGACCGGAGGAAGAGATCTTCGAGTTTCTAAAAGACACGGGGGAGGAAGGAGAGGACGAGTTTATCAAGGTGGTGGATGTCAAAATCGATGGACAACCAGCGAGGGTTACGAATGTCGGGGTGGGGATCGGCCATATTGTGATTGCAGCCGAGACGGACGAAAACGGGGGCAACGAGAAGAAAAGAGCTGTGTTTGCGGCTGGGAAGGGGGAGAGCGGACAATTGGGACTGGGAGAGAGCGTTTTATTTGTTGGCAAGCTGACTGAGGTGCCTGAATTTAGGGGGAGAGTGGTTAGGGAAATTGGGTGCGCCGGTTGGTCTACCTGGGTTGTGGTTGATAGTGTTGAGCAGATGAAGTAGTAGATCCACCTTAGCGACACGGACTAACAACCTCATGCTTTATATATGGTGCTTCCTAGGCTTGGGTAAGGTAGCTTATTACCGGCTAGTAAGTATTCCCTCTTGATCGTCTCTGACTCAATGCTACTTGGTCCAATTTACCTTGGTGCCCCTTCTCCTACTACTACTACTACTCCCCCTCCTCCTCCTCCTCCTCCTCCTCCTCCTCCTCCTCCTCCGGCCCTCCGTACTGCCTCTTTTTATTCTTTTCCTAACCCTTTTATACTACTTTTGCTCCTACCTCTTCTCCTATCGGTGGCGGTTTGTCACCTGGTTCAGGTTTCTATACCGGTTACGTGGCTGTTTTACTGATCAATTAGAAAGGTTTGCCACCTGCCCAACCGACAAAGATCTTTATTAGTGTATTGCCTGCTCTTCACAGCTTTTATAGTTCTGTTTAATACCTTTTGCGACCTTTAGCTTTGCCTCTAGCTAAAACTTATAGATATTATTACGTTAGTAAGTAAGTATACTTCAGAAAGTAGTGATAATAATAATAATTCATTTTAACTGCTACTTAATTCCCAATCGGGTCTATGAGCCACGTAATATTAATGATTAGAGCATTATAAGCGTGACTCTAGAGAAGTGTTCCTCTAGAGTCCAAACCCTCTTCCTTTTCCTCACCTTATGCCTATCTAATCTAGCTATGCAGAGCTTTTTCACCAGTTGATAGTAGCTGTTCCACATCTGCCAGTGTTGCCGCTCGGACACAGGGGTTGTTATGACACGATCTGGGTTGGTTGAAAGGGAGCCTGGTCCCCTATATTCTCTTTTGCAATGGCCTTTGCAGCACGGAAGTGTTCATATAGGTTTGTCTTAGTAGCCATTGCGCGGCCGTTTTCGTCATTCCTTTCTCTTTTAGGGTCCCTTAGAGCTCTATAATGCCTATCTTTAGAAAGAAATTTAGCCGGAGCTGCATGTAGGGCAGAATTCCAGGACGTGTTGGAGTGTTTGCCCTCTAGTCCTACATGATCAGGCTGGGGTGATACCCGGACCTCCAATCCTCCCCAGCCAGTCAGTTAGTCCAAGGGCTTCTGTACGGAGTAGAAACACTGCAGTTGCTTCATGTTTAAAGAGGTCGTCATAGAGGTGGAGCGGTTGGTATGCCTATCCCCCTGACGCGGTGGCTACAGCTCGGCCAGCTTTATTGGCTTCTTCCTGCCATCTTTTCTTCCAGGCAGCCATATATGCGTTGTCAATGGCTATGTGTTTGCAGCGGTACTTGGCTGTTTCTGCCTTGAATTAACCTAGGGTCTGTTCTTTCTACAACCTCATGCTTTTCAATAACTTCTCGTGCCCGGGAGCGTAGCTAAGCAATTCCGATGCAGGGTTTTTCGATCTGGCGGGCGGGACGTCCTCTTCGGCAGCCCTCTCCAATTCATCTGGCTGCTGTCCAAGTCTTTTGGTATTCTCCTTGATTTTTCTTGTGACCGGGTGGTTTGCAGTCACTGCTGCTCTCTGCATTGCTACTGATTCCAGATATAGGTCAATTGGCGGCGTCTCACTCTCTTTCTGTAATCCCGCCGTAAAGGTTCTCTTGTACCGTCCAAACACCTTTCGGGGTCATTTATTTTGGATTGTTCGAAGTTAGTTAGTTTTAGATGCAGTGATTGCTTATCCGTCCGCTTGCACAGCCCATACCTGTGCGGCGTAAGTCATAACCGGCCTCACGACTGCTGAATAAAATAACTTTGATTGCCTTACCGACGGGGCCTTTGTACATGTGCATAGACAGGTAATAGACTCCGATGTAGCGTTTCCGTGGACCGCCGCTGTTCTATATGATTCTTCCATAACAGGGAAGGATACTACCATACTCCTAACATCTGGGGAGCGCAGACGAGCTCAACATCCTGACGGTTGATTTGGACAGTGGAATTAAGATCTTCTGTGGTGTTCCATTGTTTCGTGAAATAGAATAACTGGTACTGTTTCGGCGCAAGCCTAGATTCAAACCGTTTCGCATGCCACATATTTCTCATGTGCTTTCGTAAGCCTATTGTAGTTATCCTCAGCTGTGTCACCTACTAAAGAAGGTAAGAAAAAAAAGGATATTCCGGTCGCATA
>ML994430.1:0-11257 GCA_010093945.1 Delitschia confertaspora ATCC 74209 | reverse complement strand
ATAATAATAATAATAATAATAATAATAATAATAATAATAATAATAATAATAATAATAAACAATAATATCTAGTGTATAAAAAGCGAAACCCATAGGACATCCTTGTAAAATTCCCACCAAACCTCAAGTCCCAGTAAACCAATCTACTGAAGATCGTACACTTCATATTCCATCTACATAACATACTACCTCCCTCCTCTACTACACCGGGGCCGTACTATTTGTACCTACGTGCATCTCGAACACCACCCAACCACCGTATTCGGCGTGGCTTGAGTTCAAGTCCTCTCCCTTCAATCTCCCCTCCACTAACGCATCCTAGGATACCCCCCAATTGCCATCCTTTCCAGAACAATAGCGCAAAACTAGCCTAACTACCCACCCTGTTCTCGACCTCCCCTCCTCCTCAACCCCCTCCTTCCAACCTCCTTCACGCATGCTCCTCTTTTCCCCTTCCTTCTCCCTCGCCATCGCTCTCGATTGCGCTACGCAGACGCTTTCTCTTTCTTATACATTAAGAGCTTCGGCTCAGCAGGCCTATCTATATTCCAGAATCGCGATTATTGGTTTGCAACATGGCTATAGAGGTATAGTCTCAAAAGAGACGAGGGAGTGAGGTAGAAAGCAGGAAGGAGGACTGTATAGCAGGGAGTGCGAGAGAGGACATCTAAATGCAAGGTGCAAGGTAGTAGGTCTGATGAATAGTACTGCTGGCGAATAGGTAAGAGAAAGGACTAGGGATACAGGGTGTAATTTGAGTAGGCGGTAGAAAGGATTTAGAATATAAAGTATGCACACTAAAGCCGCACACCACCGTCACCACAGTCCAACCTTCCCAAACATATCATCAACTAATAACTATACCAAAGCCTTAGAACCTATAAACCCCACTCACCTAGCCTATTTCTTCCGTGGTGAATCTAATTATTTAATATATCAACCTCGTCCCCAATCATGTCAAATTAATATCCATCCTCCATCCGGAACTCCCATCCGTACTAATTCCGGGATAGTTGCGCGTCAACCAAGCTGGAACATAAAATGTCCCGGAAACCTTACCGTAAAGAATGACTTAACTAGAGATGCATTCCGCTCAACCAACCTTTCCGTATCCCATTTTCATTAATTTCTTCGTTCGCGACCCCGTTCATTCTCGCCCCCCTCATTTTTCTTAGACAGAACTGGCGGCCGGAATGATGACTCGTACCAGAACATCAATGATCCGTATTTCCAGCATCCACCATGATAAACAAGAATCGGTCCGGCGGATGTACTTCGTAAATACTGTCCGAGCCGCCAGTCAATACATGAAATGCACAAAAGACTTCTTCAACCTCTTCAACCTACAAAGCCCTTGGAAACGCTGGAGGAGTGAGATTCGTGATTGTGTATTTTTGCGAGTTTGTTGCTATATTCGACGGTCGATATACTGTTTGCGCGAGTATACCCTCAGCCGACCTCTCGACACCTCTTATTAGGACCGGAATAAATCGAAACGAGTGATGTCCTGGACTGCAGCGGTTGTTGAGCCGAAAGGACGGAGTATGTGCAGAAAAGAAGAGGAGATGCTGTTGGAATTGCCGGAGCACCCATACCTAAAGGCCCCGCCTTCCACCGCCCAACCTACTCAACCGCCGACAACCGATCGTGGGCGTTCGACATATCAAACCAAGCGGGTGTACTGAGTGGAAAGTGGCATTGGAGGACCGAGTACACAAAGGCCGAAGTGCAATTGCTTGAGTTTCCACAGTATAATTTGCTATTCTAAGACTCGAAATGCACCTTCTTTCTATTCCATCCATAAGAAGACACGAAATGGTTACTGAACAACCCAAATCATTGAACACCGAACACCGACCAGCTCTTGTCCCAGGACATATGCGAACAAACATGAAAGAGTAAAGGAGAAGGAAATGCAGTGGTATGGTCATACAGGGGGGTATTACATGAGAACAAAAGGACAAAACGTTGGCTCCACGAAGTGCAAAGAGATACCGAGAAAGAGAACCCTCCTCACATGAGAGCGCTCTCGCCTCCCGAAAGGAATCCACTGGAACTTAGTGATATGACCACCGCTTCCAGTAGGTCTCTCAAGTCGGGCGAATATGGCCACCGTAAAGACGAGTCTCTCAATTTGCGGTATGATACTGGTCTCGCGCCTGGTAATACCCTTCCATCTGCCACCTCACACTCTTGAAGATGTCTTTGACTCTCTCACTGTGACTGAATGGCTCCTCCCACCACTTCTCATGCATACTCACCACCCCTTTATCCAAATCATTGTCGTTCACGCTCCGAATATTCCACGTATACGCAATCTCTTTCCACGGCATCGGTCCATCCCAGCGATGCGCATAATTGAGGAGATTCTGCTCCATATACGTCGGCTCGAACCGGTTCGGGATGTCCAGGAGTGCGGTGTAGTAGTTGAAGATTTCTTTGTTCGGCCGCAGGAGAAAGAAGCCGGCACAGAAGTAGCCAGGTTTCTTGAGATCATGCTCCCAGGTTGGAGGGAAAGCATGGTCGGCACCTTTGACCTCGCCGATGCTGGCGAGGAGGTAGTTGTCGGGGATCGTTGGCTCGTCGTCCTTGGTGGGGATGTTGCGCAGCGTACCGACGATTTGCGCGCCGGGATCGTCAAAGACGCCGTCTAGGTTATGCTGCAGGATCATGTCGCCGTCCAGCATGGCGATGCGGGAATACTCGGTGAATTCCCAGACACGCAGCTTGGACATGATATCGTTCCACCGTCCCTCCTTCGGGTGCAACCACGAGTCGTCCTTGCCCTTCACGAAATCGATGGGGCGTACAATAGCACCATCCTTTCGAAGCCGATTCCGTCGGGATTCGCTCACGTCGGGAGTTACGGCGACAATGACGTCAATTCCTTTGGCCTTGGTTTTAGGGTAATGGAGGAGTTGCCAGACGAGGATGCGCGTGCCAATGAAGTAGACGTCGTTGTCGAGATCCTCACTGTGCTTGCCGTCCTCATTGACGACAGTGCTGGAAAGCCACGTCACGTAGGCGAGTTTCTCTTTCTTCGAATCCTCCGTTTTCTGCTCTGCCTCGTGCTGCGGTGATGGCGTGGATGATGGCAGACCGGGTACGGCCGGTGCAGCCTGATGCACAGCTGGTTGCGATGACGCTGATGGGTTCACGCTGGAAGGGACATGTAATGCTTCGAATGAAGGCCGGTGCCGTATACTGAGGAAGGTGATGAGGATTAAGATGGCAGCCACACCCGAGTATAGGCCCATCCGGATGTCTCGTAAGTTGGCCATATTGGAACGAAGGACTTGACAGCCTTGTTGGAAAGAAGGGGAGGGGGGGGGGAAAAAAGAAAAACGACAAGAGAGTAACAAGATAGGAAGAGAAGGAAAGGGACTGTGAGAGTAGGATGTAAGGGGTGAAAGGTGGTCTGAATTGGCTGACTAACTACGAGTAAGCAAGCAAGCAGACAATTGCTCAAGTACTAAAACGAGTGTGAAGGGCTGAGGAATAAGCAAGTCAGACGGAGGGGGAGGTGGGCGTTATGTGGTACCAGTGGGGGAAGGGTAGGGTAAGAAGGTATGTTGCGCAATTCCTTGACAGGTACAACACCGCTGAGTGCTACTGCCTCTTTCACGCCGCCCCCGGAGATCATTCAATGCAAACTGATGGTATGTTTGCAAACGAAAGTCTACTTCCGTCTAGTCACTTTTTTTTTTCAACCATTCACCCTGTTCGCGGAGGGGTCTTAGAAACGCTGACAGAGATAGTTTTACTCAACCCTTACTCCACCCAGCAACTAACTTCCCATACCACCTTATCCTATCACCGCATCTGTTCCCACTGAACGGCACCCTCCTTCGATATCGCAAATGGGATGCATCCCCTCGCCGCTCAAGATCCTCCTCTTCATCCAAATATCCTCTATCTGAACCCTCTCCCTTCTCCTCGCCCGCCTGCGGAATTTGTGAGACGTGCGAAATGGGCTAAAGCCGCTAGACCACGTAAATACAGGCCTAGATATCGATCTAGCAGCAGTGCGACGAATGCAGCTATGTGAAGTGCTTTCTCGAGGGGTGGCTATTAGAGGAGGGGATGGAGAAGGTTGAGGAGATTTTTATGGGGAGGGAGGGGTCGACTGTAGGTGTGCAGCTATGGCTGGCAGGAATCTTTGTCGGGAAGGTAGTAACGGTGTCGGATATCCAGTGCTAGATCAATGGAATCTGATGCGTAAAGGCCCGGTGGATATAGGACGTGGTAGTAGTAGCACGATGATTCTTATGGATTTATCCGTAGTAGTACTTACAAGTAGATACAGAGTCTAGTGGCGCAGAGCTATGCTTAGTTGGGATTACGTTATCAATAAATGAATGGCTATGAGCGAGGGGAATCCAGGTGAGTGACCATCAAACAAAGACATCTATGGTATTGTACCGCTTTGTTCCCCTCTCACCTCGTTTCTCTTTCTTTTCATTGTAGCTTCTGCGTTTCCTATTGGCCGTCCTTTGTTCTTCCTCAACCACTGCTAGGGAATAAAAACGTCGTTCGTATTGCTGTTCGTGGAACTATGACGATGAAGGATATTGTTCCTATTGTCCGCCCGCCGTCTCTCTCCCTTCTTCAACGACCGACATCACAACGTCTGCTCACATTCACAAGCGGCCACCACCTTGACTTCAACTCACGACTATTTATCACCGACCATAATTTACCTGTGACCACAGCTTTGTGCCGATGAAGTCTTTGCACCGACGACAACTCTCCGTCAACAGCTTCAATCCCACGAGCCTGAACACCAGAATGAGACGGTCGGCAAAGACACGAAGATCCAAGACCTTGTCGCCACCCCGGGCGGACTGAAGGAAGTGAAACTGAAGAAGATGGCCAAGGCAAAGTTTGCCGTCAACAAGAAGCCCTTCGATTTGATTGATCACCGGAGCAGGGGGGACCCGATAACCCTCTCTTTCCAAGCCCTACCATTCCTACCCCAACAAAGACGCCAACCGTTCCGTGGAAGAAGAGCACCAACCTTAGAATTCTCATGATCCGCGCTCCACCCTGTTTCCACCAACACCGTCGATCCACGCGGGCCCCTTCATCACCTACGACCGCATCAATGCACTCTTTCTCGCCGCTGGGAGTGCAGAGGCGCTGGCACTTAGCAAACGCCTTATCAACTTTTGCGAGTTTTTGCATACGCACCGGAATTTCGCAGCACGGTCGGATTCGAGGGCGGCGCCGAGGCCCGGGGTATTCGGGCAGTGGAGATCTGGTGTGGAATTTGTTCCATTTGTCTTTGGAGGAGGAGACCAAGACGAGGGAGATGGAGAAGGGTGATCATAGGGTAGGGATGGTCGGCGCAGCAGTAGCACTTGTTGCAGTGAGGTCATTTCTTGGAGTCGGTAGTGCCGGTGGAGGCGCGACTCCCAACGGTGAATACAGCAAGCACATCGAGGGCAAGACAATGAACACCATGGTGAGGAGAGTTGTGGGCGAGTTCTTCAAAGCCGGAGCCTACAGCATTGCGGTGGAGTTGGACCCGGAGCAGCAGCACTTGAGGGACTGTGAGAGGTACAAGGGCTTTGAGTGATAGGAAGAAGAGGAGCATCCATGTGGAGCGGCGTTACTTGAACTGCAAGCCGTATCAGAAGAAGGAGAGGTTGTTCAAAGAGGCGGAGTTGTTCGTTGAGAGAGAGAGATGTGTGGGAGGGTTGCTGCATATCGGAGAAACGAAGAGGAGAGGAGCGGTTAATAAGAGGAAAGAGGAGATCAGGAAGATGGAGATGGCTGCTCAGGCTAAGAAGGCTGCTGCGAAGAATCTTTGTGAGCCTAGGATAAGTCAATCTCACTCACCGCCACCGCATCCAGATGTCTTTGAAAGAGAAGAAGCAGCTTCAGAAGTGCAAGCGTTCCAACAACGATATCGTCGCCGAGGCCATGGATGGGCCGCAGCCTCAGCAGAAGAAGGCAAAAGTTACCAAAGCTGTTTCCCAGCAAGAAGTACAAGTCATCCAGCCCAAGAATTAGTCCCAGCCCCAGCAGAAGAAGGCAAGGATCGTCAAGCTCGTTTCCCAGCAGGAGGCTCCAGTCATCACACCAACCTCTACGAACAGGACCACAGGCAGCCTCACGATACTTTCCTGAAGTTGGGAGGGTTGGGGCCACAGGGACACCACAGGGAAGGCTTAACAAGGGGGAGGATTGTAAGCTTGGTTAGTAGAGAACGGGGTAGGTAGCTGCGCAGCATCAAATTACCTTAACTCTTCTCTGCAAAATACGGTCGGCCCATCCATACCGAGGGGGTTGTGGGTAACGCGAAGCAGCCCGCTGGGACCGAAAGGGGCTGTAGGGCATGCCATATAATGGCTGCGATGGATGGTCTCCAAGGTACTCACTCTATACTATTTTCATACGTGTAGAGAGAACCTTGGTGGACTCGTCGACTCCTTGCGTGGAGACAGCTCTTTATGAGTGCAGCGGAAGGTTGGTGGCAACTACACGTGGTGGGAGATACAAAGGGAGACAGATCACATCCTTGTCAATACACTGCCTATATGGCCCGGAAGGACGGATGCGCAGGTCAGTCTATTTAAAGTGTGGATGACAGTGTAACTGCGATAGGCTTAAGAAGCAAATAAGGTACACATAGATAGTGGGCTTGCTGGACTCAACCCCACTGTGGAACTTCTGCCCGAGGAAAGGAAAACTGTGGTAAGGGGGCTTGGGTATGCAAGTCATTTTCGATCCTGACTGTACGTTATAGCTTAAAGCTCCATAATATACATGTTTTCCTGGCGGGGACAGACCACTACCAAGTTCTTCTCTCAACGCCGAAAGGAGTGCGAGCGGCCACGACCGGGCTAAATCCATCAAAGGGTCCTGGACCAGTTTATTTAGCCAAAAGAATCCTGGAGCAATCCAACGAGAGACAGGAACCGCTCATGGTCTTAGAATAGGTAAAACTTGGACCCCACAAGCATGTTCTGCTAACTGCGGTAGAGACAGATATATCGACACAAGGGAGGAGAAAGGCCGGTTTAGGCAGGGTACTAAGGCGTAAACATGATTTTTCTGTATAGTAAGGCTTTCTGAAATAAGGAGTGAAGTCTACGTAAAGCCTTGTGTAACCGTAACAGTCATAGAAGTAGAACTAATAATGATAACAATAAATATAAAGAAGTCTTCTTAGAAGAGAAAGGCACTTTCTAAAGAGGCCTAATAACGAACTCAACGAGGGGAGAGGTTAGGGTGGGGGGGGGAGATATGCATGTGTTAGAGAGAAAAATTAAGAAGTGGAGCAGGAATAACATAGAAATCTTCAGTATTGTTAAAGAAGATAAGTCTTCTATTTCCTTACGTCTTGACTTCTAACTCCTACCCCATACGTGCCCATCAAACATCCCACAATCATCCCAAACAATATTCCCCGAAGTCCACTGCAATTCCTCCATAAATCTCCTTCATCCGCTCCTTTAGAATTCTCTCTACAATCTCTCTATCGCCTCCTTCTTTAATAGACCCCTAGTTCCCATTACCGATGGAAGTAGTATATTGTAAGCCTGAAGTTAGGGAGAGGTGATATGGATCGGAAATAGATGTATTGTGTGTATGAATGTGCTTTGTGTTCTGTCTGCCTGAGCAGAGGTTGTGAGGGGTATTATATACATGAGCAGGGAGCCAAGACTCATGTGACTTGTCAATCTTACAAATATTCCACAGCGTCCCAAGCATTGCTCAGTAGAAAGGTGCGCTGGATTTTGTGTGGTCGTTGGGAATCGGAGGAGGGTTAGCTGGGACTACAACCCATTTTTGGGAGGGAACAAGGTAGGATGGGGATAGGGATAGGAAGGATGTTGAAAAAGATAAGATAGAGAAATGTTGTGCATGTTATAGCACGGCGTACATGGGGTTGATTAACTTTGGGACTTGGAGAGATTGTGGAAGTGGAATAGACCGGAGGATTGGGGGATTGGGGGATTTGGGGGGATAGGAGGATTGTAGAGATTAGAGAGATTAGAGAAGTGTCGAGATTGAAGAACTTGTTGGGGTTGAAGAAGTGTCGAGTTTAAGAAATGTCCGTATCGAGCAAGTATACTTCGGTACCTAATGACGGCGTTCACGATGTCAGTAATAACAATGCATATATACTCGTGGTATCCATGTGGGTGGGCAAGGCTGCAGCCTCGTAAAATTTTGGCTCTTCCACTCATGCATATCATGACATGTATAACCTATCCAGCCCATAAACCCAATAACATAACAATAAACTCTCAAAAAAAAACCAGACCTTGAAACCCCAGGCCCAAGACCCGCCCCCAAGACTCCACTCTCAAACCACCCCTTCCCCATTCCCTCTTCTTTGCCTCCCCTCCCCTCCTTTACCATTCTTTACTTCCTCCCGTCATCACACACCACCACCACCACCACCTCCATCACCACCACCACTAAAGCCTCCTCCTCCTCCTCCTCCTCCTCCTCCTCCTCCTCCACCACCACCACCACCACCTCCTCCTCCTCCTCCTCCTCCTCCACCGTCACCACCAAAGAAACCCCCACCAGTGGAAGCCGCTGTGACGGCCACCGGTGCACCTGTACGGTGGGATTTGGAAGTGCGCGTGGCCGGGGGATAGTTGGAGTCGGGTTTGGAAGAGGTGCAGCCCATTGTGGATAGAGCGCGAGAGACTAACCAGGTTAAGAGAGGATGTACGTAGGTAGAGGGTGCAGAGTATGGAAGGTCTTGTTTTTTTTTTGTGGCTCTTTTTCACGAGATCCCAAAGAGATACATAAAGTGATTTGGGAGAATAACAACTTAGTGGATTCTGGGAATCTCAACAGGGTTTGATTGTTTGGTTGGAAAGGATCTGAAAGGGGAGCTAGAGCAAGGTGCTGACAGCCAGTATTTATAGTATTACTTGGACGCAGTGGCGTTGATGATGTTGGTCGTCGTGTTGGTCGTCCCGGTAGGGCGCAGCCTCGCTAGGCGAATCTGGCGTCCTGTTGGATCGACTGGGAATGCTCCATTCGGTTGTGAGCGGTGAGTGCACTGCCGCAGGGCTGAAGCGAGATGGATGTGTTCCAATAATCGCAGTATTTTACCTACGCGTCTGTCCTTGCAGCTTCCTGTTCTTCCTTTGACCGGTCTGGGCGCCGAACAAGCTGGTCTTTGCGGTGCCTCAATCTGTCCAATCCACGGACTGCAAGCAGAAATCCGGTCAAACGGCTCGAGTACATACAAATTCTTGACTGCGAATGACTTGGCAGAATAAGTAAATCATGAATCTTAAATTCAGTAGAAATGAGGAAATGGTTATCGCACTGTCTATCGTGCCAACTGCTATTTACGTTGTTGTTGTTGTTGTTGCCTCGCCTTCAGGGTCAAGTGCGAGTACACCCACCCTCCGCTCAACGCCAGCGCCACGCCGCACATTTCCCTTGTTGAGAGACGTGTGCCCTCGCTGTACCATCCGATGGTCAGAATGAGGATGCTCTTAATATGGCTGACAATGTTAAAAGTCAAGGCCGAAGTTCGCCCAATGATCAAGAATTGAGACAGGTTGTATAAGCTGGCAAAGGTGCCGGATGCGAATACGGAAAAGAGAATGTTGGTTGGCACCAGGCTCAGGTCGGGTATGCTGTCGAAAAAGGGCACGAATGGGATGAGCAGGAGAACCGAAATGGGGGCTTGGTTGAGCAACAGTTGGGGACCGGAAACAGCAAAGTCTTCAATCTTCTTGCCAATCCAAATCTGGTACAACGCCGTGGAGCTGAACGCCATGCATGCAATGATTATACCCAGCATCTGCGTCTTGGTGTCGCCTTTGATGGTCAAAGCCACCCCCATACAAGTGACAACAATCGAAGCTAGCATATAGCGGGTAACGGTCTTGCGGAAGAGGATAAAGTTGAGGAAGACAACGCAGGGCGTCGTCATGACCTTGGACAGTTGGTAGAAGCCGATTGAGTTGAAAGTCAGACTCAGATTTCCAAGCACCACGTATCCGGCGAAGAAGGCGCAGACGGGCAGCATGTCCCATGGATTCAGACGGACTGGTTTGAAGGCGCGAAGGGGTGCTTTGGTAGCAAAATACAAGACAAGCCCTGTGGCCGTGAAATGCCACATGACGACCATGAGCTGACAGTTATGGAGTTGTGCATCGCTGAAGACACTGTTGAGACCTTATTAGCAACCCATGCCGTATTGCTACCATTGAATATCCTCGGTGTTATCGTACCGTTTGCTCAAGAAAACTATGCCCAAAGTTGAAAAAGTGTTGAGCGCAATCCAAAAACAGGTGATAAGCCTTTCCCTCAGCGGTTCAGGCCCGGGCTGGACAGACTTTTCATAGGTAGGCAGCTCTTGGAGGTCTTGGAGCTCTTCAGAAGCTCTTGGGGATGCATTGTCGACCAAGCCCTCAATGGAGGGGCGCTTGTCTGCTGGAAGAACAAAGAGTCAGTCTGGTCCGTCAAACATGGCGAAACTGAGCCCGCGATTGGACGCTTACCCATGTTCGGAACCTGATCTGAAATCGAGTAAAGACTGACGCAATGAAGGAATCAAAAGAATGGAAGCTGCGATCGCAGACGGTAGGAGAGCAATAAACACCGGGTCCGCTCAAAAGGAGTCGTCGTGGAGGAGAGATGAAGATGTAAGTAAGGAGCAAGTCAGACAGTGAAGAATAGGGAGGCTCAGCGCGGTGAGGAGGGTCCAGTCAGGCTGTGACAGGCGGCCAGCTCCCGTGCCGAGTGGTCAGCTTGAATGCGGCCGAGGGCTAGACGCCTCAAATCTCTCCTGTCCGGAACAACGCCAAGGATCGTCTCTTGGTCGAATTATAGAGGGTGCTAGTCCCCAATTAGGTTTAATGTCACAATAGTAAGCCACATCCAACACTGCTGCTGGCAAACATTTGGGTTTGATATAATGAAGTCATCATTCATTTTATATATTTAGATGCCGACCGAATAGGAAAACCGTGGCATTGTTATATATTCGAGCAGCTCTTCGAGTAAAAAAGCAGTTGAAGAACGTTAGCAAATGTTGGCAAATGTTGGCAAATGTTACCCAATGTCGCAAAATGTCGCAACATGCTACGGAGTGCACCATATAGGCTAGATATATTTGTCAACGATCCTCCCCAAGGGGGAACCTCGCATATATGAGTGTTCGCTAGCATAAAGCCGATCCCTGGGGCCCGGACGAGGCGAGATGGACGTACATCTTGTTCCAACTTCAAACATCCACCCTGAACTCTTTTGATTGTCTAGTGAAACC
>ML994429.1:0-11395 GCA_010093945.1 Delitschia confertaspora ATCC 74209 | reverse complement strand
AAAAAAAAAAAAAAAAAAAGAAAGAATCACTTCCCAGCAACTCACCACGCCTACATAGGCAAATCATAAGAAACCGCGCCCATTTTTTCCAGCATAGTTATCATCTGGACCGCCCGCGCCTTCCCGGAGAGTTCCATCTCCTGAACCATCGTCTGTCTAGCCATCGACCACTCCACAATTCTATCTAGCTGACTCCCACTCAATTTCCCCTCAATATCCAAAGCCTCAGTAAAAATCTTCTTCCAAATATTCCTCGGAAGCGAACCCAAGTTCTCCGGCTCCGAATAAGCACTGTCCAGCAATTTCAAAGTCCTCTTCCCCAGTTTCGGCCGCAGAGCCCACGCTTTCTCATTTGTAGATAGTCTAGCTACATCTAAATCCGTCTCCTCAGTAATAACTTGTCCCCCACAAACCCACGGAAGAGCTGGTCCCAGCTTGTTAACGTCATCCGCCAGCGTCAAGTTGATTGGGATCCAGTACACCTTCTGAGCACAAGAAAACAGATTCCGGGCGAAGTGACTGAAGATCGTGGACCGGTAGTTAGGGTTCTCCAACATATGTGGCTCGGGATCTGGCTTTGGTTTGGGGGGTCGGACGAGGAGGAGACGCGAGATGAGGAGGAGTTTGAAGGCGGCTTTCCAGATTTCGAACGTTTGATTTGTGTCGAGAAGCGTGCGTTGAACTTTGCGGCGGAGGCTGTCGAGGTCGGCGGCGGCTTGGGTGTATTCGGCGTCCTCATGTGAGGCGGAGGGGTTGGTGGACCAGATGCTGGGGCGACGTTTGTTTTGCATGGCATATGCGTAGGCCCTATGATAGATTAGTGGGGGGTGAGCCCGGGGAGGCCATATGATGAATTTACTTGTTAGGAGTGTTCTGCTTGGAATCCACACGCATTATTTCTATGCCGCTGTTCGCAAGATCCTCCCCTTCTGTGAAGGAAGAGTTCAGTTCTCTCCGTACGTCCTCAGCCATTGATAATAGCTTGAGACCGTTCTCTGAAAGATGCTCATTCGGTAAGTACGTCAGACCCCAGTAGTAGGTTCCGTAGGTAGGTTCATCGAGTTGCGTGGCCGTCGACACTGGCTTTTGTGAGCACATCAATTGTGGATAGTAGTGGTGAGCGAGCACATAGGAAAGGCTAAGAGCTCCCGCGTCGGTAAGAGAACAGTTGCTAAAGACCATATATGGTACAGATCTGAGGCCACAACGCCGGCTGAAAGTATATCCGCCGTTCATGTCAACATCTGGTACGGTTGCCCGAGAACTCGGAGGAGAAACTGATGCCTTCCGGTTTGAGATCTTAGACTCTCGAATGGGAGTGACAGGAACCTCATCAGGGATGCCGAATTCCGTTGGATCTACGATAGGGTGGCTGGCGTAGACCCTTGTGAAGGTCTCGAGGGCCTGGGGGTTACTGAAGTCATTTCCGGTGAAGTCGAGAATGCGGAGAGCTTTACAGTTACGGAATGCATTGAGAAAAGTCTCCCATTGCTCGATATCTTTGAGGGAGTTGAGCTTGATTACGTTGGCCGACAAGCTGAGGTTCCTGAGGTCGGACGAGGAGGCTCGGACGATCGATGCAATCAAAGGGAGTGCGTCGACAGTGAGTTCATTGTTGGCAAGGTTGAATTCCTCGAGTCTAAAGCACGGTTTCCTGGTGGAGGAAGTGAGGCCAACAGTCAAGTCTGTGACAAACTCTCTCAGGCCTGCATCTTGCAATTTTCTACCCGGCAAAATGAGCTCCAGAGGGGTCGTTGAACGCTTATCCTCAGATTTCGAGATAAAAGGGGCGATCTTCTTCCTCTGGAGTCATTTGTCAGCTATGTATGGCTAAGAATATGAAGAAGGCGAGTGAAACCAGGTCTTTGGCGATGATCTCGCCGAGTTTGATGCCCTCTGAGCGACGCTGTGAGGCTTAAGTCAGCACGGCAGTGACGGCGAGTGATATGAGTTGACATACCTTTGTATAGTTCAACTTCACCATTGCTGAAATGACGTGATTGATATGTCGTGCGTGTCTTCTGATGGTGAAAACCAACGATGAGTGCAGCCGGTGAGGTGAAGTTGGAAGAGGCAGAAGCAGTTGAGCAGAAATAAGCGGGAGGGGAATTTCGATGCCCTGGCCTCAGACCTAAACCGAACATCGAAGAAGGCAGTCGCGGTGATGCCAAGCCCGTTTGAATTATGTCTTCATTTGTACGCAGACGTGCAGCATTGCCGCTCAAAGGGGTGCTATCAAGGACTTGAAGGCAGTACAGAACTGAGAAACGTACAACTCATAGAATTACGCACGCCTATAAAAAGATTGCGAAGAATATAAACTTCGTGTAGAAGGAGTTGTACGGGCTGCTTGGTGTTGAGAGGGACTTTTGCTTTGTGGGCGAAGTGGCGGGCCGTTGCGGTCACCGCCCGCCAACTTGACAGTGCACTGCGGCAACATCAGCGAGATAGTTAGCTGCTTCGTGCAACTTTCCATCTTATAGGTATCCAAACGTAAGTAATTGATATCATCTGCATGCTTATGAGCTGGAGAGGACTAAAATCACATTGCAGTCGCCCTGGGGTGTGCGATATCTGTAAACATTAACCGGCCAGTGATGGTTATGATTGGACAATGGGGAAGTTAGATAGAATTTTCTTACGCAAAGATTTGCTGGAGATGCCTAGTATAAGTTCTAAGAAAATTATAAAAGACTTCTGTACACAGTGGTTCGCCCGCCATGCAAATAGTGAGTATGAGAAAATTGCATACAATTTCTGTACACCATAAGTTGTGCAGGGGAAGCATAAATAGGGGATCTTTCCAAGTATTTTTTTTTTCTTTGACTCAAGGTGGCTATCTTTCTAAACTTTTACATTATGGGCAGTTACTCACTAGTAGTAAATATTAAATAGACTATACAGTATTTGTATAAAATGATCTGCCAGTCAAGGTGTGACGGGAGTACCTGGTCAATGTGGATATTTCTTATAGACGACATTGCTTTTATCCTATACAGAAATTGTATGATTACTATGTCCAGTTTACTACTAGCCAGAAAATCATGCACGGAAGCCCTTCAACACTGGAGAGATATACCTGCCAAGAAAAGTAGGGTTAGAAGGGACTATAGAAGCCAATCTTGACGTTTATTTTTGCCCCCTTTTGAAGGCGCATACCAAAGCCTAAAAGACCTGTTATCGAGTTTGGACGCCGCAGTGAATGGTGAGAGTCAGTCACGTTCCTAATTTAGAACCTTTATTGTCATCAACGTTGAGAAGGACGACGTGAGGTTAAGGAGAAGAGACCCTGTTGGCGACTTATCGATTTATAAGTCAGGGCACCACTCAGCGGCCAGCGTTCGCCCGAACAGGCTTCAAGGGTCCCGGTCGGCAGTGAGTCGTGCCACAAAGCTTGGGGGGGTCTTTCGCGCGGGAACGGCGCACACTAGACCCCGGATTATCAGCACACTGACGCGAGCGGGTGATCAGTTTGCTCCGTCAAATGCTCTCTCCACAGTTCACTGTCTTTGATCATGCCGTCCACGATAGAGGATCGAGTAAGCCTTCTTCTACACATATCTCTTCGAGCTTAGCCCACCAAGAACGTCAGAAATGGCCCAACCGCCTGTCATGAGGGAGGGTCGGGTCTCAAATCTACGTGGAGCCTGACACAGCGCGTGCTACAACACGCCCCCGAGGATGTACAGTCTGGGCGGGCAAACACCGAAACGTAAGGTAAATATACTCATGGTTCCTCTTTAAATTAAAAAGATGAAATTCATGCAATCGGCGTCCATTTTTCAGGTCGTCAGTGTCCATCAGGAGCGCGACCCAGAATACAGCACGCGTCTTGTACCTTGTCAAACCGTTCACACCCCAGAGATCTAACCGCCAGCAGATCTTGTGCAAATCTCTGAAATTATCATCAACGAGAACCGATGCAGGTACGCGCTTCCTCCACAGAATGTTACCTACTCTTTCTGTCCTAGGCTGAAATGAACTCCTGTGCGCTGCTGTGTCTGCATCTTGGGCGGAAAGTCCACGATCGTTAAATGAATGGTCGCCTGCCTCCTTTCGACGTCTTCACTGCTCATCATGCGGCCGCGGGGCCAATCGTTCACTAATGGCGCGCCGCCGTGAAGACCGCCATATGCAAGTGAAGGTGGACGGATTAGGGGCCTCCGCTTGGCTTGGGAGCGACTATAAAACATGCCTTAGGGAACCTTAGCTCTGCAGAGACACCGGCTCTTCTCACTTGGTCTCTTCTCTCTTAGACTACATACTTTTAATATGCTTCATTCATTCTTTTACCTTCTGGCGTTGGGCTCTTTGGGCCGTGCAACACCGTTACCGGAACATGTTCTACATCGCGACACCGATACTACCGTCTCAGCAAATGACTGCCCTGGCTACACAGCTTCAAACATCGCTACGACGGATTCGTCCCTCACAGCCGACCTGACTCTTGCCGGTGAAGCTTGCAATGTCTATGGTGACGACTTGAAGGACCTGAAGTTGCTCGTCGAGTATCAGACAGGTAAGTTTCGGCTATTGCACATGAAACAAGCCGTGTTGGCTATCCTAGGCACTCTGTTTACTTGAGATCCTTACTGAAACAACTCATAGACGAGCGTCTTCATATCAAGATCTACGACGCCGGTCTCCAAGTCTACCAAGTCCAAGAATCGGTGCTACCACGGCCGAAGAGTAAGAACGCCAAAGCCTCAGGCGCTGCCCTGGAGTTCTCGATTGAGGAAAATCCCTTCTCCTTCTCTGTGACAAGAAAGGAAAATGGTGAAGTCCTCTTCGACACTTCTGACACTCCCTTGATCTTCGAGTCGCAATACGTCCGTCTTCGAACCAAACTGCCTGACAATCCTAACCTCTATGGCCTCGGAGAACACTCTGACTCCTTCCGCCTACCTACTCAGAACTACCAACGTGTTCTGTGGAACGCCGAGTCGCCGTTTATTCCGCGGAATAGCAATCTGTACGGCTCTCACCCGGTTTACTATGACCACCGAGGGGATAAGGGAACCCATGGCGTATTCTTACTTAACTCCAATGGTATGCAAATCAATATCAACAAGAGTGATGAGGAAGGCCAATATCTAGAATACAACACCATCGGCGGAGTTCTCGACTTCTACTTCATGGCCGGAAGCAAGCCTGCGGAAGTGAGCTCGCAGTACGCGGAAGTTGTTGGATTGCCGGCCATGTATCCTTACTGGACTTTCGGCTTCCATCAGTGCAAGTACGGCTACTGGGACGTGAACTACGTCGCTGAAGTGGTTGCCAACTACTCCACGGCTGGTATCCCGCTCGAGACCATGTGGACGGATATTGACTATATGCATTTGCGCGAGGATTTCACCACGGACCCTGAGCGCTTCGACATGCATAAGATGAGAGAACTCGTGGATACGCTTCATAACCGCGATCAACACTACGTCCTCATCCTTGACCCTGGAATCCACGCAGTCGCCAATTACTCGGTCTATCAGAAGGGACATGAGCAAGGCGTATTCCTTAAGGCTGCAGATGGTAGTGATTACCTAGGCGTTCAATGGGCGGGCACTGTAGCATGGCCAGATTGGTTGAACCCAAAGACACAGGACTGGTGGACGGATGAGTTCAAAGAAGCCTTCAATCCTGAAACCGGCATCGACATCGACGCTGTTTGGGTCGACATGAATGAAGCCTCGAACTTCTGCGGCGACGAGAAATGCGATCCAGTCAAAGACAACAATGGCAACCCACCCGCCCCCAAGAACCCTCCTCGCAACAACACCGGTCGGATCATCCCTGGTTTCCCGGCGGATTTTCAACCCAATGGAACTCCAACCAAACTGCGCCTTCGAGGCTCCAAGCCTCTCAAATCCAGGCAGAATGGTGAAGCAGGCGGCATGAAAGGCCTCCCAGACCGAGATTACTTCCACCCCCAATACCGCATAAACAACCACAACGGCGCCCTCACCCAAAATACCATCCTAACGAACATAACGAACATCGACAACACGCGCCAATACGACACGCACAACCTCTACGGCCACACCATGGCGTCCATGACCCGTACCGCCATGCTCGCCCGTCGCCCCTCCAAGCGTCCCTTCGTCCTCACCCGCTCCACCTTCGCCGGCTCCGGCGCCAAAGTCACACACTGGTTCGGCGACAACAACAGCACCTGGTCCGACTACCGCGTAACCATGCCGCAAATGCTGGCGTTTGCCTCCCTGCACCAGATGCCGATGGTTGGGTCTGATGTCTGTGGGTTTAATGGCGTGGCGGATCAGTATATGTGCGCAAGATGGGCGATGCTCGGGGCATTTCAGCCGTTTTATCGGAATCATGCGGATATTACAGCACCTGTGCAGGAGTTTTATCAATGGGAGCTGGTATCTGAGGCGGCGAAGAAGGCAATTGACGTTAGGTATCGGTTGATGGATTATATTTACACAGGACTATACTACCAAACCACCACCGGGGTGCCGGTTATTAACCCCCTATTATTTCTCTACCCAAACGACGCCAATACTTTTGGGATTGATATGCAATATTTCTACGGCGACGCCCTCCTCATCTCCCCCGTTACCCAGGACTACAGCGACTCCGTCACCTTCTACCTCCCCGACGACATCTTCTATGATTTCTGGACACACGAGCGCGTTGACGGTCACGGCGAAACTATCACTCGTCAAGGAGTAGCATACACCGATATCCCCGTCCACATCCGCGGCGGCACGATAATTCCACTGCGCAGCTCATCCGCAAACACGACCAAAGCTCTCAGGCAACAAAATTTCGAAATCCTCATCGCTCCCGGTCAAGATGGGAAGGCAAGGGGACGACTCTATCTGGATGATGGGGAGAGCTTGGTGCAAGAGAAGGTGAGCGAGATTGAGTTCGAGTGGGATGGGGAGAAGCTGCTTGCGAATGGCACTTTTGATTATATGGGAACTGGGGGAGAGAGTGCTCTTGTTAGCAAGATTACGCTCTTGGGTCAGAGTGAGGAGGTGCAGGATGGGAACTTCAATGCTGAGCAGGGGAGTCTGGAGGTTCGGGGGATGTGGGAGTTGAGTGGGGGCTTTGAGGTGAAGGTTGGTGCTTAGACTCACACTTGTAGAGTTTGGCCATTCGGATACTCGGTAGCTCGAGTGGTTCTGCACAACATCCATCTATACGGGCATGAGATTTGGTATACTTGGGCTTCTTTACTTTGTGGATAAGGAAGCATTCAGGGTTTATGCTTTCCTACTAGCTCTGTATCTCTCTTAATGACCATGCATGATTTCCGGACTCCGTTTCTGCGTTATACTGTCGGTCGTGAGTTAGAGATCATAGGTACGAGTGAGCTACTACAGACTACAGCCAGTCCTGTGTTGCGTGAGATAGATCATTTAAAAGCCTGAGTCAAGTTTATGGGACTATCCACTTCCTCCTCAGGGATTGCAGAGGCTACCAGATGAATTAATTCTCCTTACATAATCCTCCCAGACCATTGCCTTAGAAAGGAAAGGTTAAAGACCCCCTCATGTTCACCCTACAGTTACAGAGTGACCGAAACCCCCCAAAACCAAGACACCCACCTCCGTGTACAACTGTAGCACCAAGACCACCTGCCTATGAATTACACGCACGTGTCGTAGTCTCCGATGCATCTGGCCAACCATTTACACGTGGCTATAGCACGAGGATATATGCGTCAAGCCTTCTTGCATGAAGATGGGGATACGGCTTGAGCGGAGATGTTCGTATGTCGTGCAAGGGATCCGGACTCGTGACCTCAATGTACAACATGAAGATGAGTAACACACGGTATTGTTGTCCGTGGCTCGTAGTGTATATGGTGGTATTGCTGGGAGATGTCGAGGTTCTTTAGCGTACGCTGCTCCAGATTCTGGTGATCCAGTTAAGCGGACTATGTTTGAATTCTGGCAATCTTTCAAGCCCAGTAAATTATCAGGCTAGCTTAAATGTGTTGCTCATCGAGTCGCGAAGGGGCGCACTGCTCATATGCCCTCGATTTTGACCTGCTGCAAACCAACCTCGATGGCATCCACTGCTTCATTTGCCTCTTCTTGACCATGCCCATCGACCTCGATCTGATTCTTAGGCCTATTCTTATTCAAGCCCTCAAGTAGAACGCAAGCCTTGCAAATTTCCTGACTTGAGAGATAGCCACAGCGCTTGCATTGTCCCATAACCTGCCTCTGGGGCGTCTTCCGCGGCGTGAAAGCCTGGCCTTTCACCCTTTGTCCGCTCTTGCCGTTCACCAATGACACAACATCAGAACGCAATGAATCCGAACGCTCACATCCCTGACTCTTAACACCAACAGTCCTAATCTCAACCTCAAGCCCATTCTCCTGCGCGTTCTCGTTCAGCGCAAGTTGCCTCTCCACAGCGGCCATATCGCCCCCAACCGTCCTCCCACCCGAACTACCACAGCCTCCGTCCTCTTCCTCTGCAACTGGTATCTGTCCTCCATTCCCCCCTTGGCTCTCACACCCTCCACCACAGCCCTCATCACTCCCGGGAACCAACCTGGCCATATCCTCCCCACTTCTCACAACGTCCAAAATTGCACTCGGCCTTACTCTCTCGAGGTTCTTGATCAGTGCGCGGGCGCTACCGCGGAAAGCTTCGGGCGAGTATATACATTCGGTGCTGAAATAGTCGAGGTTCTTGTGGTGGGCGTAGAGGACAATTTCTTTTTCGTATGCGTATTTGAGGGGCTTAGAGCGTTTAATATTGGTGTGGGAAGGGGGGGAAGAGGGGGAAGAAGAGGAGGGGTTGGCTAGGGCGGCGGAGGGCGTTGAGGTTATTATGGAGGTGGTGCGGGAGAGGCGGGGGAGGTCGCCGCGGAGTACTTGGGAAGTTATTAGCTTGGAATGTATTGGAAGGGAGTTGGTAGTGGATTACGATTCATGAGAACTGTCTCTGCGACATCGTCGGCGTTATGCCCCGTGACAACATGTTTGACGCCCAGTCTTGCTGCACCGCGATCCAGTGCCTGCCGCCTAAAGACACCGCAATATGTGCAATTTCCCTTCTTGCCCACTTGCTCGACAACCTGATCCATTGTCCATCCATAAAGCTCCGAGTATCCCAAAATCGTCAAAGGCATATTATATTGTTGTGCATTCCGCTTGACCGTCTCGAGGGAGTCATCGCGATAACCCTTGATCCCCTCATCGATCGACAGCAGAATCAACTCGACGCCATAATCATACCGCTCATTCAGCGTCTTCAGCACACTCGCAAGCACAGTACTATCTTTCCCTCCAGACGCGCCAATCGCTATCCGCTCGCCGCGGTGGAAGAGGTTGTTTGTGGTGATGGTGTGGTGGATCTCGGACTCAAAGACGGAGAGGAAGCAGGGTTTGCAGAGTTTTTGGTGATTCTTTGGGCGGAGGATGAGGGCGCGGTTCGTTTTACATATCGCGCAGGGTGAGGGAGGCATTATGGGCGAATGGGTGCTGTTTAAGTTTGGGGGAAGGATGATTGGGAAAATTGATGGCGGGGGATCTTCTCGGTGATGGTGGAGGCGACGCCAAGATGATTCATGAACTGTGAATGTAGGGGATGGTGCATGACTCAGTGAATATAGTTTTACGCATTAGTCGACTTTAATAGTCTTCAGTCCTTGGCCGTCCCTCTCCTTCAAAACTAGTTGACATGATCTCTTTTAATACAAGCAGCCATCCAATCTACTATTATATGCCGTATGGCCTTTGTTCGCAATTACTCACCATTCCACCGGCCAAAGTATGATCCTCGCACCTAAAATTATAGAAAAGCCAATTTTCTATACTCTGTAGCCGGGATATTTCCCGAGTATAGCTACTTCCCGAGTATAGCTACTTCTTGAGTATAGCTACTTCTTGAGTATAGCTACTTCTTGAGTATAGCTACTTCTTGAGTATAGCTACTTCTCGAGTATAGGTCCTTCTCGAGTATAGCTACTTCATGGGCTCGAACACGGACAGATATTGTTAGGCTGAATGTCACATGATTCTTAGCTCCCTGCTCATGTATATAATACCCTTCACAACCTTAGCTCAGACAGACAGAACACTACACACAATCATACATCACAATACACCTTTCAGCTCATGTCATCTTTCTCTCGCCATAGGCTTATAGATATGTTTGTAGTACACCACTATAAACTCTGAAGACGGTCACGACAATTGATCCTGCGTAGTGAGGGGAACCAATACTTGCGGAGGTCGTTCCCACATCCGCGACCTCAAACTTAGATTCGCTATCGTCAATATTATGTTTACGATTCACATCTCCATTTTCGCAGCCAGATCGACATAGTAGCTTTAGATTACAGCCAATGGCGGTTATTTGGTATGTCAACTTTCATACATCTAACCAATTTATATGGATCGCACCGAGAGACCACAGTGCTTGGTAGGAGAGGGGTTGCTAAAAAGAAAGGGAGCGAGGCCGCGCTGACTGGAGGATATATAAGATGCACATGTTGACCCAGTGTGGATCGAAGGGCATATTAAATCAGAAGGCGACGGATACATGACAGGACCCTTTCTCAACATCAGCACCCAGAACCCATCACCAGCGAAGCTCAAGAACTCCTCGACAACCTCATTCCACGCCTTAGCATTCTCACCCGTCTCTCAGCACAGCTCCCCCCAGGACCGAAGGGGCACTGGTTTCGCCCTATACGTCAGGTCCACGCTTGAAACAGCCAACCCATCCACCCAAAAGTCACCTTCGACGTCGCGCACCTGCACCCGAGCGACAATACCTCGCAAGTTTATCTGAGTCCGACAGATGCGAAGATCGTGATCAAGAAGGGTTGGGGGTGTAGGTTCTACGTTAATTGGGTTGCGCCACTGAGCTGGATAGGTAGACGTTTCTGGATGAGCACTTTCATATGAGAACGGTTATCGAAAAAATTGTGTACTGCACGGTGTGTTATGCAGTCGGAACGGAGATTTAAAGTTTAAGGCCTGCAGTTCGAGTATGTTAGGTATGGTCGGGTTATTGAAATTGGATGTGACTATGAGAGGACTGTTGGATAGATGCTATGGAGATACCAGCAAGAGGGTGCCAGTACGTAATCCGCTACCGTAAATAGCAATAACCTCGAGCTGATGATATCAGGCATAACACAATGTCAGCTGTTTTCTTCCAATATGGCTAAGCATTCAAGAGCAGGAGAACCCCTTCTTTTGTAAGGAGATATACCGAAGGAGAGGGTAATTTCTCAGTTAATTAAAGTAATATATCCAGAAAAGTCTCTCTTAGTGACCCAATGCTACCGATGATTCCGTTCTCCAAGCCCATCATTGGTAAATGTGCTCTGTTTTCACTCCCTACCTCCCATGACATTACTTTCATGGATTCCCTCTAGATGCGTCCTTTCTTGTTTTCCCCCTTG
>ML994428.1:0-11655 GCA_010093945.1 Delitschia confertaspora ATCC 74209 | reverse complement strand
CCTCTACCCTCTACCTCTACCTCTACCTCTACCTCTACCCTCTACCTCTACCTCTACCTCTACCTCCACCACTTCCATCTCTATCTCTACAACTCTACCTCTACCCCACGTTGCTTCTTTTCAAACTTCTTCTGTCCCCGCTACTGATTTCCTGGTACCCCATGTTGATAGAACATCCGGTGTACCCTTCCCCAGACCCCACTATAAGCGATCGTCACCATGGCCAAACACTGGTGGGGGCCGGGTGCTCTCCACACCTGCGACGGTGTCAGTCGTGGGTATCGACGCATCGGTTTGCCACTCAGAGCACACCGCTAATCTTCGACTCCAGGGAAGATTGTCCAAGTTAGGTTTATACAGAATGTCATGTGACGGTACCATTCATCCCCTTGTCTTGGATTCAATGCCATTCTGGAGGCGAATCAATAAGTTTGTTATCTGAATAGTTATCTGACTGCAACACAGTCGGTACCAATTGCTACACTAAGCGTGTTCCATGTGGAAATAAATTCGAAGAGACCTCTTTTGCCGGTAGTATAAGTTACAGCTTGTCTAAGTAGAGTTTGTCTATGTAGAAATACGTGGTTCTCTAGAGATTTTCATAATCTCCTTCGTTCAGTGCTGCCTTCTACTTCGCTCTGAGCAAGGCCAACTTAAGCTTAGAATTTTTCGACCTAGATGACTCCAGTCATCATAGGTTGCAGAGCGGGTATCTCACAATTGGCATCATAATATATCGTCCACAGATTTCAACATGACATTCTCCCCCTTCAAGACTCTTAAATATCTTACACTATTGTCCCTCGTCGCTAAACCGCCCTGCTTTCAAAGTGTTTACTTAACCCACTCCTCTTACCCTGCCTATCTCCTATAGCTAGCACTCAAACCTGAAAATGCATCAGGAGAATGCCTCCCGCCCATCAACCCCGCAAAATCCACGCTCTCATTACTCACATGCCTGGTCCCCTGATGTGTCAGGGAGGGGCCTGGCACACCCGTTCCACCCAGGTTATTAGTGTGTGCCTGGCCCTGTAGCGGATTCTGAGTTGCGGCAAAAGGGTTCAAACTCCCAGGCACTGGACCAGCTGGCGTGGCTTCAGGGACTGGTGCTGGAAGTGTTTGGACTTGCTCAGGTCGCGTTGGAGCTAGTTGCGGGTAGTTATAGAGCGCCATTATAGAACTCTTGTCAAAGCCAGTTTGTCGTGGTTGGAGCATATTGAGCTGCTGTTGCTGCTGTTGCTGCCAGGGATTTACATTTGACTGGGGGGTCGCAGGTGTCGAATGGTTTACCAGGAACGGATTCATAGCCTGCGGTTGTTGCGGATGAAACATTTGAGAACGTGCGGACTTTAAAAAGGGGTTCCCGCCATTGGTGGGGGATGTAGGGGTCGGCTGCTGTTGCTGGTTTGCATAAAAGGGGTATTGAGGCATTGGCGGCATGGGAGGTGGTGTGAACGAATGTTGGAAGGGGTTTGTCTGTTGGTACTGCGGACTTTGGTTGTATCCACCTGTCCTATTAGGGAACAATGAGGGCTGTTGGGATTGTTGATCCGGTTGTTGCAGATTTGATTGTTGCATGTTCTGGAATGATTGCTCTATACTCGGCTGCTGCTGTTGGTACTGCATTTGCTGCATTTGCTGCATTTGCTGCTGCTGCTGTTGTTGTTGCGCTTGTTGCTGTGCCTGATGTTGCGGATATTGCATTTGTTGTTGTGCTTGGGCAAGAAACGGATTGTATGGGTTCGCTGGTGACGCCGTTTGAGAGTACGAACCGGCCGACATGAATTGCTGGGTTTGTAGCGTTAAAGGCTGAGGTTGTTGTGTCGCTGCGGGTGCTACCGGTGCCGGTGGTGCTACAGTGTCCAGCGCATCGAATGGATTCATAAACTTGGTCGTTGATGCAGGCTCTGTCTGTGTTCGGGTTATTGTGATGCCATTCGCACCAGACTTGGCTGGGGGCGGTGGTGCACTATCTCCCGTTGGTCCAGGATTCTGCTCCCCGAGTCTGATCAATGTCTCCACCGTTTTGTCGATGTTACCATTAAGACCCTTCAACACCGTGGTATTCCGCTTGTCATCGGGAAACCCCATGTCTCTTAGAGTTGCCAATTTAGATTCGAAACCGTCGCTGGAGGTGCTGATGCTGGAACCAAACACCCTCGAGGGTTTGTTTAATCTAGGAGGCGTCGTATCACCAAAGCCTCCCACACCAGGCGATATCGGCGGAGTTGCATTTCGAGGAAACGTAGAGCTCTTTTGAAGCCCGAATCCGAATCTTCTCGACGGTTTTGGCGGTAAAGGCGGCGGTCTGTCTTCCACGGAACTATTGCTCCCGGTATTTTGTCGGGTGCCCGGTGCGGAGTCGTTCATGAATGCCCGTTGTTCGTACTTTTGCCGAATGAATCTTTCCATTGCGCTGTCCACTTCGTCGACATCCACCGGTATCTGTGGTTTCACATTACGGGGGTTAAACGTCTTGTTGGATTCTCTGTTTCCGATCCGCTTCATATTCTGGGGACATGTCAATATATTCCGCATAACTCCACGGTAGGTGTACTAACATCCACCTGGGCATTATCCCACTTGTCCATGCTCAATGATTTGACTTTCGATACGTGTGTTCCCAACTTTCGGTGGAGCGTGGCGCATCGCATGCAGAGGAATATTCCCAACTAGAGCGTTGAGCTATGTTAGTCCAGGTGATATGCTGCGGTTCGATTGGGAATGGGACGAAAAACGTAGTAGACGCTGTCTCATGGACACGGCTCGGAAAGAGGTCACCAAAACTTACACTCCAGCTTGCCCATCCTAGACATATAAAGTCAGTTGAGTGTCAAAACGTATCTATGAACTGACTTGCCTGGATTCCTTCCCCCGCAATCGGCGCATGTATCATTGCCTGGGACGGTCTTGATCAGATCCTGCAGTGTGCGCTCATTGCGCGCTTGCTGGCGCTTGTTCAGAGCAGAAGCCATAATAGACAAAGCGTTTCGTAGTAGTCTGGTTGGGTATATACGGAATGGCAGGTGCGGATAAGGGTGAGATTGGAATAGGGAATGTCGTAGGGTGGGTCCACACGCGGAGAGCTAGACGTTGGGGTGCTGTGGTAGCTCGTGCCCGGCGCAGGGTCGCGTTACTTCACTAAAGATATGATAAGTTGTCTGCGGTTGTGGGCCATGGTGAAGGAAAGCGGGAGGGCGAGAGGTGAAAGGAGACTTTGACATGCCTCCACGTCAAGATGCATTAGGGAGTGGTAGGCGAGTCGTGTTGGGCCCCTTCTGGGCCAGCTCCCAAGCCAGGTGGACGGCCTGCAACTCCACAGCAAAGGAACAGCGTGCACGCGGGGACCACAGTACATATATTGATCCATGGACCTGGAATTGACCGTGTTTTGCAAGCGAAAACCTTGGATGCTCTTTTCTATCAATATCCTCTGAACTTGCAAAGGAAAATAGCTTCCAAGAGCCGACAAAGTCCCAACACAAGACATTCATGGTGGACTTTCCCCGCCTAAAAGAGGTGCTCGGCGTTGCAGCAGAATCAAGAAGGCGCTGTGGCTTTTGAATGTGAAGCTTTCAGGCCTCCAATCCTCCTTGTCTAACTACTCCCCTTGTATAGAAAGAGTACTTTCACTCCCATCCCAACACTTACTACTACTACTACTACTACTACTCCCGCACACCTCCCTCTTGTATAGGGCCAGCGATAATTGCACCAGCATACCCACTGTGCAGTGTTTGAACGATCACTAGAATTATGCTATGTTGCTTTCATAGACAACCAAACCTCCAGTCCACGGCTATGTCTGGCACGCAGGAGCACCTCAGCAGTCTTGAGTCGAAGCTGAAGTCTAAATTGTGCCTTACTGGTCATTCTTGTACGGCAATATGACCGACCAACCTATGGATGGCAGAACTGGCGGTTGATTATCCGTTCGTGATTTTGTGAATGTGTAATAGAAAAGAAGAGAGACTCGAGCGCGAGATGGTATTTGAAGAAGTGGGCCCAACCGCCAAGCCGCTAACAAATTCTCCGCGGAAACGTTTATCCGGATAGTATTTCTGCATTTCGAAAATCACAGCAACCTGCTTTCCACCACCAACATCAAACATCTCATATCCCGAGAATGCCACGATGCAACTTCAGATCTAAGCGATCCTCTGCTCTTGTAGGGAGATACGATGTATAGTCTTCCTTGGGCAGCGGCCCGCTTTCTTCTTCGCTACAGTAAAATACCCCACGATTGCCTGCTTCTTGGATTCGTCTCCATGACCAAGAAGCAACATTCCATTTCAGTGGGAGATTGAAATTGGTTTTTAGCAGGACCGTGTCTTCTCCACCCTATTGATTGCCGATTCTCTGAATCATTAGGACTAAATCAAAGACAAACATACCCCCCTTCTTGGTTTGAAATCTCGCTGAGGACCTCACCGTTTAAGGTAATCCGTCTGCCCGCCCGTGATTAGTTTTTTACTGCGATTCTTCCATGCATGTGCCGCTACCAGCCTCATGCTATGCCTGTTGCTGCATGTACGTTTTGTTTGTTCCCGGACGAACTCAAATAAAGTGCTTATCTAAGACATGTTCCAAACTGTTTCTGCTCAGCCGCATTCCCTCTGCCGAGTGCAGAGACCGATATCATGAAACATCATGTGGCGCTATCCTGTTCACTCAACACAATCACAATACCAACAGTTCAACGCCGCAGTTTACCAACTGGTTGAAAAGGCGCTTGGAGGTAGAAATAATGAAGTTACACTTAGCCGCTGACCACCATCCGCTACCACGCCTTCGTCCGATTCGTTTGGCCAAGATTGGGGGCTATCTTACTTTGATACCGTAAAAGGAATTAGTTTGACCACTACATCGCATTACTCCTGTTGCAGTTTGAGAGAACCGGACATATGGTTCGCCTACCTACATAACATCGGTCTTGAGAACTCGCATGATGGAACTCAGTTGAGGAAGTTTTGGGTAGCTGAAACTGAGATGCTGCTAAAGTTCAACAGGGGAGTCCTGGGTACCACACCTGACATTCCGGAGAGTTACTAGAATGGAGGCTACGGGCGAAACTATGAGGACTCGTATCGTTCCAATAGAACACAAAGTTTATAAGAACAGGCTTGCTTTTAACCCACTTCCCATCATCTACAACTGTTCAGCTCCTCGAGATCTAGCCTCATCCTCCTTCTAGCATCTTTTGCGGAATGCGAACTTGACTTGGTTCAAGTTTCCACGATGATGGCCCGAGCTGGCACTTACGTGCCGCCTGACGGGAGAGCACTCTTGTTGATTTGACCAGAGAAGTAGATGGGAATTGGGTTGTGTAATGATAACGGCACTCAACCGGATTGCATCCTTTTACCTACATATTTGGACCAACATATGGCGGGAATTCTGAGTCGGTGCGCATCAGCACGCGATGAAGAGTTCAATCATCATATGGACACACTGGCGTCTCGAATGCGATGAACTGTTCCCTTCCATTGGCGGGTGACTCACCCTATCGTCACTACAGGAAAATTCCGGCTAGTTGACTACATTGTAAATCTTTTAAAGTTCCCATGAATTTGAGTCCTGTTAGTGAGCCTCCTAGTTTTGTTGCGCCGACACTTGTCTTGCATATACTGGGGTGAGTAGAGAGAAAAACAGTCAAAAGATGGTCAACCACTCACTAGAGAGCGAGGCATATTGAGCGATATCATTCTTCTAAAAGGCCTCTAAATTCGGGGTTTGCTAAACGCACCCGCCTATGGATTAGACACAGCACTAGCTTAACCTACATAGTGCAACAATGACTTTGAAAGATATTCCTCTCATCGTACCCTAAACTAACCCAAGCCTATCCTAACCCGTATCTCTTACTCGAGAGCCCTCAATCTCCTCTTCCAAACCCTTCTAAATATGGGGGTTACACCCCCAAACGCTCCGGCCTCGCTGCGCTCGACTTATGTTTGGAGAGCGTAGCGTTAGAATTATGGATTAACGTTTCGTTTATTTCATGTTTGGACTACTGCGAGTGCATGTAAAATGTTGTGGGTGCGTTTAGCAATCCCCCTAACTTCAAATCGTCGCTTCTCACATTAAAGAGATGCGGTCGTGGATCGTATGTGTGGCTGTGTCGAGCGGTGAAGACATTACGGTAAAATGGCCCTAGCCACCGTTATAAAGTGGTTAAGCTTTTTAGGTTAGTACTCTACACATTCTGATTGGATCTTTGCACAAGCTCTGGATCTAGCGTACAAACCGATACCGCTTAAACCTAAACTCCAACTTCTCGACACCGCTCTCACGACATGTCCTCCACGATACTTCTTCTACTTGAGCCAAAGCCCAACACACAGCCGTCCAGCCCGTCACTCACCGACCGAATCCGCCTTGCTCCTCCTGATTTCCCTCTAATTCTTACTTTTTCTTATGGCTCCACATTGTTTCTTTCGGTGAAGGCGATTATCACCAACGCTGTGGAAAATAAGGACAGGCATCGTAACGTCATAATCCCAACCGGGAGGAGTCAGATAGAATCTACCTCTATTCCAAGAGGGCTATCTAGGCACTCCGATGTAAACCTTTCCCTGACTGACTTCTCACGCTCTAGGCTATGCATCTCTTGTTTAGCTTTACAAAGCAGTGGGTAGGTGCTGTAATAGTCACGGTGCATCCAAATGACAAGATACGGAGACAAGACAAAGGCTGAGCACTGCCACTCTCTTACTCTACTTTATTAGGTTCGAACAGAGGGCCCTCTGCTCTGTTTATAAACCCTCCCTGGCCAATTATGTTGCTGCCGCAGCTCCCTGAGTCCACAGGGATCCTGGGCTGAAGCCTCAGACTGGATTACAAGGTTCCCGCCTTTACGGCCTTCCCGAAAACTAGTGTCATCGGGCGGTAACGGCTCGATGCAGGTACTTCAAGTTGGTCCATTCTAATGTTCCAAGAGACGGATGCGTTCCCCTAGTGTCAGAGAGACCAATCAGCTCCTATTCTGTCACTACTGATATTCCTGTTAGAGACCCTATAAGGCTGGCCTGTGGAACCTGGATACATTCATCCTTGGTACGGGAGGAATGGCCGATGAACCTTGTCAGTCAGGATGTCATGGCTCTGGGATCGAGTATTGGCTTTACGGGAAAGCCGAGCTGGCGTCTTTCTCGGGTTTTGCTCTCGATCAACGGCCCAGTCTATGACACTGCAGTCTTAAGAAATTGACAAAGCTTTGTCGATGCCTAATTCTAAATGCAGTGTTCACTGTCCGTTTTCCATCCGTGTCTTAGTTCATTCACGTATGTGAATAAAGGTTTAGGTTTGTCCAATGGCGTCTGATGTGAGGCTCGGAGCTTCTCTTCAAATGGGCTGCGTCAAGGTTGTGGGACTGCCATCGTCGTCTGGCCCCGACCCCTGGAAGGACCCGTCATCCCGTTCGGTTCACTGAACGAGTGAGACGCGATCGTAAAGGACTAAGAAAATACTAATACACCTCCCTCTTTTCTATACCTCTCCCCACAACGCTCGTTCTTCCTCTTTTTTGTTCTCGCTGGTCGTTTTCCAGACTTCAAATTACTTTCATAAACAATCCTCCTTGCCAGCCATCAAACTGAACGTCGAGAATTCCCAGTCCTTGCTCCATCCCATACTTTCACAAGAGTACCTCTTTCGAACTTGGCCCGGTGCCAGAACTTCCACCACCGAGATATGTGCAGGTTCCCCCCGGTTTTGGACAACTTTGTATCTCTAAATTAGATCTTCCAAACTTAACTTCCTTTCGCGTCATAACCATACATCATTCATCACCCGAACGTCATCCATATCTTTCCCTCTTGGAATGGGAAAGGGCGCGAAGCCACTACCAAACACAAGAATACATAATGTCTCAGAACCAGCAGGGCAGGTTGGGGGGAGAACCATCAAGAACAGTCAAGGACCCCAAGTTGACTGCTGAGCCATGGTCTGAGGTCAAGGACCCCGGTGAGCGACGAAAGATTCAAAATAAGCTGGCTCAAAGAAGGTTCCGTAAGTGCCATGTTCACCTGAGTATGAAAAGAAGTAAACTAACATTGCTTTAGGAGACAAGGTCAGAGACCAAAAAGAAGAAACCGAACGGGAGGCAGAAAACCAGCGGCGTGCAGGTAGCGCCTACACTACACCTGAGCCTGGAGACCTCGACCCGGGCCAAGAGTTATCGGGTTTACCTTGGGGAGGCATTTCCATGAAGCACATTGTCGAGACTGGGAAGGCCAAAGAGCAGAACTCACAAAGGAGTTCTCGGGCAAGCTCAGCTTACGCTGCTGCTTCGAAAACGGGTGGAAGTTCAAGGTAAAACAGCCCCCAGGTGTGAGGTGTGAGTGCGTTCCCCAGACTCTCATCCATACCTTTACTTACGCCTCAATAGACTTGGCCTACACCTTACCGATCACTTTGCGCGGGGCTATCCAGCATGGAGATATTTTCCCTACAGTCATCCTGGCTGGCCAATAGGATGGAACTCTTAGCATTATGACTTTGCCCAACGCTTATTTCAAGGTTAATTCCTTTGTGCTGGTTCTGGCAGCCATATTTCTTTACTATGTCTGATATGATGGGATGCATATTCACGAGGACATGTTCACCGATGATTTACGCCTGTTACAAGGTGGTGGTCTCCGACTGAGGGGAAGAGCTTGCTGGCAGCTCGTTTATTCTAATTGTCTCTTCTCTCCAAAATTATACTTCGGAAGGCATTATTTTGATACACTGGCGGCCATTGACCATATGTATACGCGCAGCCACATTGCTATTGTTTATGCTAGCATAGCTTTAAATAGCTCCTGCTTTAGATACAACTGTACCCTATGGAGCAGCCCTTAGCGGATTATTAGTGCTCATGGAGACCCTGAGCGGTTCCAGATTTCGCCGTATGATGCAACAAAAAGATCTGTCAAACATTCGGTATAAACCCCACTTGGGCTTATAGTAAGTGTTTGTAGTGTGTAGTGGTGGAGCAGGAAGCCGTTGATGATGATTCATGCTCTAAGAAGTTTGGAGTTGGAGTGGAACATTCTATCATACAAGTCAGCCTCGGGGGGTTGTAGAGAGTCACAGAGTCTCGGCATCCACTGGTCACTGCTCAGTCTATTCACTGCAAGTAGGTATATTAGGGTGGGAAAGAGAGAAAAGGCGGCACAGGGCGATGGCTGTGCTGTGTGGCGCGTTCCCATCCCCGCCCGCCTTTGCCGTAAGCAACATGGTGACTTGACGTCAATGCACTGCAAATCCTCCCTCCACCAGTTCGAACATCCAACTCCGCCGCTCCGTCCACTCAACTCCATGCAATTCGGCCCCCTTTATCGCACTTGTGCAGAACGTGGCGCCTGTTTGTACCATCATCTCCGTGTTTCCTCGACGCGGAACTGCAAGAATGGAAGCCTCGCCGCGGCTGGCTTGGATGCCTGCACCGTTCACACCGAGCTTTATCACCAGGCTTCTTTTTAACGACTTTCATTTTAGAGTCACGATAGCCTATCGATTTCACCACTACTGCGGCAAAGCCATTTAGGTTTTCCAAAATGAGAGGACGATGCCTCTTTTGATATCAACCAGCTCTCACCGTTGCAGGAGAACCACTCCCGCACTGGTGCTAATGAGCTGTAAAGTTAACCCACTGACCCAATGAACGTTCTGTCATAACTTAACTCTCGTGAAGAGCGATTGCGGCGTCAAATTATCCGCTTCTGAGGCGTTGGGCCAGAGGCTTGTAGTGGCTGGTGTATCGCAAGTCTATTTGGTCTTCAAAACGGCCTGCGGCGTTGACAAGGACGATATATAGAGGGATTCAGGCTCACTATGCATCAGACAAGCGCGATCATCCGCCACTCCTCCATGTCCGTCGAACAATTCTCAAAGCTCTCTTTAGGGGAACAAATGGTGACGACACGGGCCAGAGCCGCAAGGGCGCAGACCGCACCATTAAAGTCCTCCTCCTCTTACTCCTCAAGCGACTCTTCAAGCAATCCATCTCCTTCTCCCAAAGTCATTGAGTCACTATCATCTGGAGTCAGGTACAATGTGGCTGTACTTGACGTCGAAGCCCAAAAACGAGCCGAGCTGGCCCTCGGCGACAATGCCATTGGGGTCAAGTATTGTACTCGAACTGAAGAGCAGCCGAATAGGTATATCTTTCATATCCAGGACGATATCACTGTTGCCATAGGCGGCCGGACCATTACGCCAAGGTGCAATTGCGGTGCCAATGATGAGGGTATTGCCTGCAAGGTATGGATGGGAGTTGAGTCACTGATGAACTGCGAACTGACCAAGTTGCAAAGCACATCTACTGGATTGAGGATCATCTCACATCTGGGGCACCATTCAACAAAGACACTGTCCATTTGACTGATGATGGGTCCACTGTTCAAAACGTGCAGCCAGTCACAATGCTAGACAGAATGAGCATTGAGAAGGTCTCAGAAGGTTTAGAATGGGTCTTCCACGATGGCCCGGATATTGATCCTGAAGACGTCGAAGAGGAAATGAACAATCTTCTATCCGTCTTTGAGCCTTCGGGCGCGTTACCTTTCGAATTCGAAAACATATCTCAATCTCCCACCCTAACACAACGCAGCCGCAAATACAAAGAAGTATCCGACGTCATCATAAAGTACGCTGCCGAAGACCCGGGTCTCTTCCTCACCCTTCAATCCATCATTGGGCCCACCTTCCAAGCCCACACCTTCATCGACAAGATAAACGACCGCATCGCCCGCACATTCAGAGCGCTGGACGAGTACATCCAACATGGCCCCACAGACACCCCTATTGAATCCTGCGACGTTGTTACCTGCGCTGCAAAGCTCAGAGAACTCGTCCATATCACCGCGGAAAAATACCAGCAGCAGATGGAAGAAGACCCTGGCTCCAAAGGCGTCGCAGTCCGCGCCGCCGCCTGTCTAATCAGCATCCTTGATGGTGTCACAAACCGCAACTACGACGCCTACGCCAACATAACCTGGGGCGGCATCGCTCCCACGGACCCCACCCAGAACAACCTCTTTGCCTGCCTCATCGCACCTTCCAACGCTAGCGGCGAATTATTTGTGTTAGATGCGCTTAGAGGCTTCCCGCAGGACGATGTGCTACGGAACCACTGGGAGATCTTGAATAACATTGGGGATAAGCTGGTTGAGAATGAGGCGCCGCCGAAGTATTTGGCGTCATTTCAGAATATTATTACGAGTGAGAGGAGGAAGAGGACGACAAGTGATGCGGGGGGGAGTCCGGCAAAGAGGCCGATGAAGGCGATGAGATAATTTTGGACTGGCGGTTGTGGTTTCTTTTCTTGTCCCATTCTTTTGTCCTGCTGCTAGGTCTCTTCCTTGGTACGGCTTATATCCATACGGGAGGTCTTCTGAACTCAATTTTTACTGCGCCAATCCCTCTTCTTTCTCTCATTGATCTCTACTTACCTGTACTCTTCTTTTCCGAACAGTCGTTTGTGTGTTAAGGCAGGCTCTCAGCACTACTCTACGATCTCAAGTATCCCATGTTCTTAGTTGTTGTTTTTCTCTTACTTGCTGCCTTATCATCTCCTTATAACAAATTGCAAAAGACCCCAAATGTTTCCCTTGTACACTAATTCAGTTATCTTTCAGCCTGTTATAGTCCGTACGACCATGCCTTATA
>ML994427.1:0-11684 GCA_010093945.1 Delitschia confertaspora ATCC 74209 | reverse complement strand
AAGAGGAGAGGAGCAGTAGTAACTGTGGTTGCCCTTAACGATGAAAGCCGTCGGTTACATATTCTAATCATTAATTCTAAATGAATTGCTAACCCGCGAACACAATCTGACCGCCATACCAGAATAAGCACATGAGGTACAGAGCGCAGCGTAGAAGACAGGAGCATAGAAGCTAGGTAAGTGGAAGGTAAACTAGCATGTGACTGCGTAAAGCGTTAGAATAGTCCAATTCATGTTGCCCCAAGGACTTAATGAAAGAGGAGTTAAGGGTTCGTATCATAACTGAGAGTACCGATATACTCCTGAAGCATGGGGACATCAAACCTCCCCAGTCAGGTATTGGGTGGACATCAGGTTCAACATTCACTCAAGCACACGAAGACACTTATATAATTAAGGAAATTGATTCAGGTTGCTGATAGGGGGAATACTCTAAATGACTTGACTACGGATAATCAGAATTAAGTCTTCAACACCAACAACACAAGGAAAATAAGCAATCTACTAACAAACACAACTATTGGGGATTAGGATATTCGACAAAACTCCCAAACGCCCACCCCTTGGTATATACCCCATCATCGTTAACCAACCCTCCACAGCGTCCACCACTGGTCAGAACCACCACCGGTCCGAATCGTCTCTCGACTCATTCCGTCCCTCTCCTTCCTTGTCTTGAGAATCACGCTCCTAGTCATCATCCCCAAAGAAGTTCATAATCGCCTTAACCGCCAACGGACCCAGCCCATGCGGTGGATAGCAAATATAACTCGGGTCATCCTGCGCACCCAACTTCTCTCTGAACTCCGTCTTATTCGTCAGCTTCAACTCAGTCGCAATCGCATGGTACGCCTTGCTCAACACCTTGACTTTGGCGCCCTTAACATTGTGTCCCGGTGTGAACTTGGAGCTCGCTCCACCGCCAAACGTGACCGTCGTGGCGCCCTCCGCAGCGACGGCCTTGAGTGCGTGCGTGACAGAGTACTCGATAGAGCCGGATGGGGCGCCGGGGAAGTCGAGAGAATATTTGACTTGCCACCCATACTCGGGGGAGAGCTGGGCCATGGCCACAAATGCGACAATGGTGCCATCGGGCGTCTGCGCGATGTGGTACTGGCGATGCTCCTGGTCCTGCCACGGGTGGATGTTTGTGAGATGGACTTGCTTACCCTTGCGGTTGTTCAGCCAGTCCTGGATGCGGGCTTCGACTTTCTGCTTAACTTCAGCAGGGATATCTGCGCCGATAGGGTAGTCGGTGATCTTGACACCCTCCTTTTCTGCGTGACGTATCTTTCGTTGAATATCCGAGTCGTGGAGAGCTGGGTTATGGGCGGGGTCGACACGCTGTTCGGCTACGACTGAGAACGTACGCCAGTTGAACTTGGACGCTAATACTTCTTCCGCTTCCTGGCCGACGAGGAGCCAGAGCGGCTTGAGGTTGCGCTCCCTCTTAATGTATCTCAAGTAGCCAGTCATAGTTTTGAGATACTGAGAAGGATGACACAGTGGGTTGCCTACGGTGATAGCGAACCCATCAATAGGAACGAAGCCAACCGCAGCACCAGTTCCCTCATCCCGCCAGATCTCCGTACGAGGCTCCAGCCAGGACGTGTTGGTTGCATCTCCGTAGTTGGCAATGAGATGTTCGATGGGTTGGAAGTCCAAATCTGCGGCAGCACGATCTGTTCCCTCCCACGGGGGATGCATAGTGCTGGATTCTGGATGCCGAAGCTTCTTGATGATTGGCTTCTCAGGCAAGCTCTTGGGATCGCGGGGAAATAGAGAAGCGTGTCTGATATTGCCGAGATTGAGCAAGAGCATAAGAATACGCTCGAGACCAATACCACCACCACCGTGAGGGGGAGCACCCCATTGGAAGCCTTGGATGTACTCTTCCATAGTCTGCGGGTCGATCTTCAACCTCTCAAGGTTCGAGAGCAGCATAGGCGCATCATGAATACGCTGTCCTCCACTGAGAATCTCTTGACCGCGAAGGAAGATGTCGAACGAGTTTGTGACTTTAGGGTTGTCCGGGTCCGGCATGGCATAGAATGGACGGGCCGAAACGGGGAACTTGTCGAGAACATAGTAATCTGTTCCTAGTTTCTCCTTGATGACTCTGCCAAGCTGCACCTCATCACGAGTACCGAGATCCTCATTCTCATCGAGAGGGTTGCCATCCTCGTCCCTCCATCCAGTTTCATTGAGCATCCGCACGGCCTCAGCAAAGGGGATGATAGGAGTTTGGTCTAGCCAAACCAAGTCCTCATGGGGGAATTGACGCTTAACCAGTTCAATCTCGGGACGGAACCTCTCGTAGATGCCTTTGAAGATGGCCTTGAATGTGCGGTCTAGAGTACGGAGGACCTCGTGATAATGCTCGTCAATCGCCATCTCGAGATCCAGACCAGTGTACTCGGTCAAGTGGCGGTAGGTGTTGCTGTTCTCGGCACGGAAAACGGGGCCTACCTCATACACTCTGCCAAAGTCGGCCGATATGCACAACTGCTTCGCCAATTGAGGACTCTGAGCCAAGAATGCACCTCTGCCAAAATATTCAACTTTGAAAACACTAGCGCCAGATTCGGTTGCACCGCCTTGCAGTTTTGGTGTATGGATCTCAATGAAACCCTCTGAGTCTAAATGAGAGCGGAATAGATTGCAAATACCGGACTGGATACGGAAGATACTCTGTGATGTGGTGGATCGAAGGTCGATGACGCGATTGGATAGACGAGTCCTGTCACTGATCCTGACACGACTGTGCCCTTCCTTGTGGCCCTCTCTCGAAATCTCCTCGTCTACCTCTGCTTGAGTAACTTCGGCTTCGTAGACATTGAAGGGGAGGGGCTCGACTACTGATGCCTCAACGTGGATATCGTGGACGGAGATCTCAACATCATGGATCGTAGCTCCAGTGACCTGCCCTTCCTTGGACTGCGGCTCCTGAACGATACCCCTAACCAATACAACACTCTCGGCCTCCAAATGCTCGGCCCAGTAGAGCATGTACTTGGAAATCTCGCCATGTTCCACCAAGACGCCTTGAATGGTAGCGATTTGCTGCCTGAAGACGAAAAAGACGAATTTGGAGCTCATCTTTCTCAAATGATGAATACGCGCCCTGAACAAGACTTCTTTTCCAACATCCTTGGCACTCAGGTTCATGATGTTTATCCGATGTTGATTCTTCCAATCCTTGGCGTAGCTGTTGGGCGGTATGTTGCCGTACTTAGCCTTCATTTCTGGAGTCAATTCCCTGTCAGCCTGTTCTTCAATCTCCTGCCTGCGGCGTTCCAATTCCTTCTCCTTCTCGAGGACTTCCTTCCTCCGCTCCTCAAAGGCGGCCTGCTTCTCATGCTTCTTCAACTGGTTTTTGGACATGGGCTCCCCATCACGGTTGAGAGGGGTTTGGCCATCACTTGAGGAATCGTCTCCAATGTGTAGCTTCTCTTTGACCGCGCGAATAGGAGATTGGGAGAGTAAGGCGGAAGCCCTGCGGTCGGTGCGGTCGGGGCTGTCTGTTCGGCGACTGAAGATGCCACTGCCTCTCGGAGACTGGGTTCGGTGGTCGATGCTGGCTCTACTGGCAGCATCAGGAGATTTGACATGACCGCGGTCGACGCTGGCGCTGTTGCGTTTGTGATCACGGCTATCGCGGTGAAGGCTGAAGATGGTGGAGGAGCGAGGAGTTGTGGACCCGGAGCCGGGCGCTGAGCCGTTGAGGCCACCATTGTGCGGAGGACCTGTGAGAGGTGTAGGGCCCGTGGGAGACCTCAGGCCGCCCTCATCGTCAGAAGCAGGGTTACTGCTCGTTCCGGTCCTAAGCTTGCCCAGGACCTTCTTGAGTGACATGTTCGGAATGGTGACGGTGGTAGGCAGGTCGGCAAACCGAGCCTCTCACGATATATGTCTAACAGGTCAATGTGTGGGGATATGGTGGCAAAAGTGTCTTAGGTATTGGGAGATAGTAGAGCTGGTGGGGAAAAGAAAGAAGAAAGGTTGTGGAGATAGCGAAAGCTTGGAGAGTAAGCGGACGAGGAATGTAAGGTAAAAGTAGGCGGCGAGAAAAGGGTGCAACCGGTAACTGACCCTCATAGACTTGGCCGTAAGCTGTTCGTTAGGCCGCGGGGGTGGGCATCGCACGGGTATTTTAATGACGTAGTAATGCTCGCTATCTCACGTCCCGCAGTTAAACCCACAAACCCAATTGTGGCGCAGAACCGCTACCGAGATGCCATTGATTGATGCCCACAAGACGTCAGAGAAAGAAACAGTACGAAGTACGTATCCTATACAAAGACTGCTACATGTAAAGTTTCATTTCAAACATCCACTTCAGGGCTTTTCATTCTGCATCTGTATCATTAGGTGTCCTGCTGCTCGATAAGCCAACAATACGAACGCGTCCCTCGAAACTCGGTCTTTCGGCTTTGTCTCCCCTCCTGCAAGCATCTGATATCAATTTTCAGTGCATCTCTCGCCTGATATATTCTGTATCTACCGCTCTTTTTCTGGCCACCTTCCTGCTTAGAGTACCCGTGCGTGTTGTAGAAGCACATCGAAGCCTGTCTTTAACCAGCCAATCTTGCTGCCCAGAGAAAGCATCACATGCCTGAATCGGCGATGCTGGAGCATGTCCGGCATGGCCACCAATTATTTTCTCTCCACCATTAATTGCTGCTCATGGGAAAGTGTCGCTGCATGACTGATGAGCATGCATAACTTTCTCCCCTTTCGTGCATTTCCCATCCGAAAAGGCATCGGGTCCGCTGCTCCTTGCACCAAGTCCCTCGCCGGGCTATACCTGCACCGCCACAAATGACCAACCTCTACATTTTCCAAGGAAACTCCCCAGCAATAACTCGTGCAATTTGCCTAAGAAAGCACCTTTTCGACCACTCAGATCAGTCTCACGCCTATTGTCGAGTTTTTTTATAGTCTGACAAGATTAATTTGAAACAGGCACAGCAGCAAGTCTGCTGTTCACCTGTTAACCGAGTATGTAGATCGGCTCCGTCATAGTTTCAAATACTACTTACTAGCAGCCTCTATAGGCAGCTTAGTTCTGGTTTTTGGGATAGTAATACTTGACATCATCACTACTTGTTGTTGCGAACCCGCCCCAGTGCTTGAATTCAGCCGCGAACTTGACCGCTGCTTTGAGGTAGTACTGCTCGCTGTAGCCCTCGTCGCCCCATGTCTCTGCCGCTACCTTCATGGCTCGTAGTGCTGGAGAGGATTAGTATATCGAGACAACAGAGGGGATTCACCCTTTACCTTTGACGTAGTGCGCATCCAAGGATTGCGGCGAGCTGAGCGCCTCATGGACAACGTACTTCCATCCTCTACCTTCCAGTTTGAAACCATTGATCGCGTCCAAGTCGATGGTTGGCCGTGTCTGTGCAATGTAGGTAGCCAGTGTTAGTAGCCACCACTGCCGAAGCAGGCTGATATGATATTCCGCCGGAACCAAAGGTAGGAGGATCCTGATAGCGTGTGAAGTCGTCAAGATATGAACTAGGAAGAAGTCAAATTTCCCCATCCCCGGTGGATCCGTTGCGAGCAGCAGTGCTACGGCCGTCTTTTGGGACTCCTCAAACTGTTCCTTCGGATTGGAAAGATCCCATGCATTCCAATACTCCACAAAAGTGTCCTCTCTTTCCTGAATGACTTTCATAATGTCTCCGCTGCGATGGTCGTAGAGGCCATCAAACCTCTTGTCATCCTTTACCTTTCCAAGTATTTCCAACAACGAGCTTGATCGGAAGGCGCTTTCCCTGGTGTATGAGGGATTGTCGATATACTTATGGAGAGAGCTGTAGAAGCAAGACCCTAGTGCGAGAGCTTCAACCGCAATTGTCCGTGAATTCAGTTCGTATGCGTAGCCGAGATGGATCAAAGGGTGTCCGACTGCCTGCCCATTAGCTGAAATTTCCTAATCTGGACTGCTGACTTACGTCCTGAGATGAGACCGTTGATTAGGGGCTCCTTGCCCTCAAAAAGGTAATCATCTAGCAGTTGTTTCCAGTCATAGCCTTTTGCTACAAGCTGATCTTCGAAAAAATCCACAAAGGCTCGCTGATACCTGTAACGGTATTAATGAGAGGGCGAAGAAGGCTAAGCTTGGGGAACGCACTGTCTCTTTCCGAGAAAGTCCCTCCAATCTTCCTTGGAGATTTCCCCTGGAGCATCATGCCATGGCTCAAGGTCCTCAACTTCCTTGTCATATATGTCGTTCATATGCTCCGAGGACCCTCCCAGAATGTATGCGGAGCCTAATATCTAGGTTGCAGGTTTAGCAGTTGTAAGAGATATCTCCTGAGGCTGGCATACGTGCGGCGTGTGATTGTGGAACTGGAGATTGTGGTATATAATCGAATAGTTTGCATGATTTGCTTTGAGAAGGTGCTTTAACGTCCGCGGACGTTTGTCTGCCGCTGTTTCTACATCATGGATCTCCACGGATGGGACGTTAATGGAAGGGCTGTTTCGAGACGAAGTTTTGAAAAATGGGAGCTTGAAGCTTGGTAGTTGGAACATGATGCATTGATTGAAGTTGATAGAAATGCAGGAGTCGTGATGCGGGGATGGCCAAAGTGAGCTGATGCTGGAGCTATGACCTAACGTATTCCGCACTTTCCGCTTCGAGCCAAGCCATTTCACGTGGACCGCTTCCCTCTGCTGACCTTATGGACAAGCAGATGAAGAGGGTATCAATAGGTTTTGAAATCGGGTCGCATGGATATGCACATCACATAGTGTCCCATCGAACGGTAAAGGAAATACTGTTCTGATATTTGAGCCTCTGAGATAATCTTACCATCTGAACTACCTCTTAGTCGAATTGACATATCAAAGCCACCAAAATGCCCAAAATCGCTTGCTCCGAGGGTATATTGCTTTAGTACTCGCCCTCCCCAATATCCTCCTCATCAATCGAGTCGGCGGCGACCTCCTCATAATCCTTCTCCAAAGCAGCCAAATCCTCACGGGCTTCCGAGAATTCACCTTCCTCCATACCCTCACCAACATACCAATGAACGAAGGCACGCTTGGAGTACATGAGATCGAACTTGTGGTCAAGGCGGGACCAAGCTTCGGCAATGGCGGTGGTGTTGCTGAGCATAGATACGCTACGGTCAACAGCGGAGAGCTCGCTACCGGGGACACTGACGGGTCTGTACCAAGATTAGCCGTTGCGCTCTGATGAGACATGTTTTCTCAACTCACTTGGTGTAGTTGATTCCAAGCTTGAACCCGGTGGGGCACCACTCGACTAAGTTGAACGAGGATTTGGCCTTGAGTGCCGCTGCAGCAGCTGTGCAGTCGCGGGGGACAATGTCTCCACGGTACAGAAGAGCAACAGCCATGTACTTTCCATTGCGAGGATCACAGACAACCATCTGGTTGTTTGGCTCAAAACCTGCTTGGATTAGTATCTGAAGTCGAGAATGCAAGCATATACCACAACTCACATTGGAAGGTCAGATCGGAGACCTTGAAACTCTCGTGGGAGCTCTTCTTGGCGGAAATGACGGGTGCATAGCTGATAAGAGGATAATGGATGCGGGGATATGGGACCAAGTTGGTCTGGAACTCGTTCAAATCTACGTTGAGAGCACCGTCGAAACGAAGACTGGAGGTGATGGAGCTGACAACCTGTGCAATCAGACGGTTCAAGTGCTCGAAGTTAGGACGAGGGATATCCAGGCTGCGACGGCAGATATCGTAAACGGCTTCGTTGTCAACGAGGAAAGTACAGTCCGAATTCTCGATCGTGCTGTGGGTGGAAAGAACGGCGTTATACGGCTCTACAACAGAGGTAGAAACACGAGGGGCTGGATATACGGCGAATTCAAGCTTGCACTTCTTGCCGTAGTCGGCAGAGAGACGCTCAAGGAGAAGAGCACCGAAGCCGGATCCAGTTCCACCACCGAAGGAGTGGAAGATGAGGAAACCTTGGAGGGAGGAGCAGTTGTCTACAACGTTTAGTATCCGCCCATGAAGTTTATATAAGAGCTATCATACCAGCAACGCGTCGAATGCGGTCAATAACGTTGTCGACCATCTCCTTTCCGATGGTATAGTGGCCGCGGGCATCTAATCTCAGCGATTAGCACGTCTACTTGTTTCGAACGAGTGGAATCGTGTACAGTTGTTGGCAGCATCTTCCTTGCCGCTAATCAGAAGTTCGGGATGGAAAAGTTGACGGTAGGTTCCCGTTCGAATCTCGTCGATTGGCTGCTCTCCCCATCAGTATACTGGTTAAAACCGGGTGCTTGAGAGAACGCACCGATGGGTCCAAATCGACGAAGATGGAGCGAGGGACGTATTTCCCGCTTCCGGTCTCGGTGAAGAAGGTCTCGAAGGAGCCTCCTTCAGCCAAATCCTTAGCCTCGGGATTGGGACGTCCATCAGCCTGGAGACCATGCTCCAGAAGGTACCTGTTCCACTACTTGTCAGACGGCATCGCCTTTGCGTGATTGATCGATGGAAAGGGGCTGTGACGTACAGCTCCCATGCGCTGTTACCGAGCTGGGTACCAGCCTGGCCGATATGGAGGTGACAGATCTATACACCATTCTCGTGGTTAGCTTGACGATTTTACCATGCGTAGGGGGGGCGATCGATGTTCGATTGTTAAGAGTGTAATGCAGAACAAGGCACGTAAAAACAGAAAGAAACGTACTTCTCCCCTCATGATGAGATGTCAGAACAGTAGGAAGTAAAGTGAAGGAAAAGAGGTGTTCGCAGATGGGTGTTCGTGAAGGCGCCTGGCCGTGCAACGATCTGGCGGTCAACGAGGATGGCAGATGGAAATGGTGGGGTTGGGGTGTTTACGGTTGGCGAGCCCGCGCATAGATGCTGAGACGCGGCCAAGACCCTGAGTACCTTACCTAATTTGGGTTAGGGAGCAGGGGAGCGGCTCGCCAAAGGGACACTATGCATGGGAGCTGTTGTGCGGTGTGTAGTTGTGAGCTGTCCACAGCTGTTCACTTTTCAGACGACATCGTGATCACCACTAACTAGATAGTGCAGCAAAACGTGAGACACTCTTCCTCCTAGTGTATCGACCGCCGGCCAGTGAACCCAGTAATTCTATCCTCAATCTATAACGAAAGTAATTTACAGCAACTGGGAGCCCATATGTGCCCAGATTTCAGTTATCTGATGGTCTTGCCCACAGATATGATATCCCTTAGAAGTTCCAAGCGCTCACAAATTGCTACACCACCTACGGATACTGATGAGATTGATTTGAAATGTATTTAATATGTACTATAGTCTGACGGATGCTACATGATCACAGTCTCTTTCCTCCTGCTCTCACCAACCTTGGTCATATCTATAGCTATTTCATCCTGTGTTCCATTGTGCATTCGAGAATCATCGGCGTGGACCGGAAGACCAGAGAGAAAACATTCCTACTCCTGCTTGGAGGCTGGGGTGACGGCGTCCTTGATTGTGTCAATCAGAGTCTTACCTCCAACAGCATCAGCGACGGCAGTATCCTTTTCGGTGGTTGGTTTGGAAGAGTCAATGTCCTCTTTGGCAAGTTGTTCAGTGCTGTTCTCCTTCTTGTCAGCGACACTCTGGGCCTGAGCAGTTGTGCTCCCCTTCTCAGTGCCACCGTTAACACGGGTATCGAGACTACGGAGCTGATTGGCTTCACCCTTAGTGACAGTTCCGTTCTGGATCTTTGGCTCCACCTTGGCAACCTTGTCCAGAAGCTTTCCCTCAAGATCACCATCAGGGTTGTTGGGGGACTGCGAACCGTTGCTCTCTTTCTTGTCGACAATGCTCTGGGCCTGAGCAGTAGTGCTTCCCTTCTCAGTACCTCCATGAACGCGGGTATCAAGGCTGCGGAGCTGGCTGGCTTCATCTTTGGTGACAGTACCATCCTGGATCTTGGGTTCGACCTTTGTGACCTCCTGTTCAAGCTGTGCCTCCAGATCACCCTCGTTAGCACCACCAGAACCACCGTCGGCACCCTCGCGAGCATGCTTTTCGGCAACACTTTGAGCGAGAGCAGCAACACTGCCCTTCTCAACATGACCGTGAGCACGACTTTCGATACGAACAAGGCGTGTTGCCTCTTCTTTGGTCACAGTGCCCTCATCGATCTTTGGCTTGATCTTCTCGGCTTCCTCATGCAGACGGGCTTCCTTGACAGCGACGCTCTGGGCATGAGCAGTGACGCCACCTGGCTCGGTGTAACCGTGGGCTCGAGACTCAAGGCTGTGGAGATGGTTTGCCTCTTCGACAGTGACAGTATGGTTCTCAATCTTAGGTTCGATCTTCTTGATCTCTTCTTGGAGGACTGGCTCCAGTTCTGGATGAGGGGCAGAGCGACCATTGGTACCATTTGCAGACTATACATTCAGTAACGTTCTTGAAAACAGCTAAGTAATGACAAGACCACTTACCTTATTGGTATTCTGGTCTGCATCAGCACCTGAAGGGTTCTCAAGGCCGTTGTCGGTGCCAATCACAGGGACGATCACGGAGGATGTTTGGAGAGACATGTTGGGCTTAGTTGACAGAGAAGGTGTCAAGAAGAGGAGACTTCAAGGTACAAAGATGGGGTGAATCTGGTGAAGCTTTGTGGTTTGTTGTTGCAGGATGAAGAGTGGGTGAAGGAGAATGAAGGACAATGGAAGAGGACGGGGGAGCAGTGGTCTTTTATCGTTGAGAGGTTGCGCTAGGAATTACGTCGGTGCGTAACAAACTCTGGCAGGTACGACCGTCGACAGTGAAGTTGCGCTTGTGACTATACTCTCAGAATCAGCTGGAAGCACACGGACGTGAAGAGGCACCTCAGAACGCACCTTCCCGGCCACTCTCACAGTCAACACCGCGTGACGCATGGACTCATAAGCCTTTTGCATCCCTAACAGACGTTGAGTCGGTGCGTAAGCCCAACAGATGGCTTGAGTCTGACGATATGTGGACTCTAAAGTATACTATAACCTCTACTGTAATTTGAAGCCCAAGGGGCAATATTTGGTTCGTCTGCAGTACAAGTGACAAGAAGGAAAGACCGCGCTCGAACACCTAGATAGTTTGCTATCTAGTGTTAGCGATATGACAGCCCTCGGGGCATGTCCTTATGCCGCTTTAAGGACACATAAAGATATTTATACTCCCCTTATGTAAGCAACTGGTAGTATTTACTAACACCATAAAAGAATGCTTACCGTATAATGTATAAATTCAAGAGCAGTAAGTAAATTAAAAGCTAACGCTTTGCTACATCTCTATCAGTGCGCGAGCCTAACAGGTAACGGAAATATGATAATGAACCGACTCTGGATTACCATAAGTGAACTCTTCTACTAGTTAAAGGTGTAAGAACCGTACCCTAATTAGTTTTCAGAAAAGAGAGATAGAAGGTAGAGTGATTCTGAACTAGCTTAGTATCATATGTTATACTACCTTCTCTTTTCTCCGGACTTAAACGAGGTACCTCCAACTAGGATTCGAATGTTAAAGGGAGAACACCCATGTAGATGGACAGAGCGAGGGAGCGGACGCCGCAAATGTCATATTTTTGTAGCGAATAGTCCTCTGAATTTTGATGAAGCGCCCATATGTTTACATGAAACCATGAAGGTAGACTTATGGCACCTAGCGAATTTGGCATATGGAAGACGTATGTCACCAAGTACCTCAAGTACTTG
>ML994426.1:0-11896 GCA_010093945.1 Delitschia confertaspora ATCC 74209 | reverse complement strand
TTGTCCTCAGGTCTAATGAACTGTTGAGTATATATACATGTATTGTGTGCTGAGTCAGCAGCAAGTTGCTCCTACCATATGCCGTCTCGGCTTACAACCATCTCATGCCAGCATAGTACTTGTAAGTAGTTTTTGGACAATTATATTCATAAGGGTGTAATATACGATTACATGAACATCGCGTACATAATCAGTGTTTGGATATGGCAGAAGAAGAGGTGAACTGCCTCACGTGGTTTAACATTCACGCTTTCTTCGCTCGGTTATTCTGGTAAGTGAGGTCGATAGCAGAAATCAATAACAACACAACATCGAAATGCTCCACTTTCCAACGATGACGAAGATGGATTGCCATAAAAGATGTTCCTCGATCTCGGGCTTTTTCTGCGTTCTGTGTTGATCGGGAATACTTACTAGGATCAACATACATCGTGAGTCTACTCGTCATAGACAAAAGCATGTAAAATTGTCATCATCATCAACAACACCTTACTCCACCAATTCTTGAACATTTCAAATTCTTATTCCTTATAACCGCAACCGCCGTAATGTCCTTTTCCCATTCATTTAAATTTGTCATTTCCTCTACAAAAGCGTATAGCGATTTGAACCCAGTGCGCCACAACATCAAATCTATATTCCGAACCTTCTCCCGTTCAGCAATTGTCAGCATGCCAGAACAGCTTAAATCTTCCGAAATCAACTCTGAAATGGACCCTTCAGTTTCGAAGCAGTATGATGCGGAGACGCCAAAGGACCAGCAAGTGAAGGAACTATTTGCGTTCATTGACAGTAAGAAGATTGGAATGTTGAACACATACCGAAACGGCGTTGGTAAGGTTGATTTCTAACATTTTGTACCCAATGCGAGCAATTTAATGCAGTACAGTCGTATCTACTGCAACTTGAACTGACTTCCCACACAGGGCCTGTCGGACGCTCCATGTCCGTCGCCTCTCGAGACGGTTCGAAGCTCCTCTTCCTCGCCAACAAACACTCCCGAAAGTTTTCCGATCTCGAGAACAACAAAGAAGTACAAGTAGCCTTCCAAGACAGCAAAACACAGGACTGGGCTTCCATCACCGGAACTGCTACCACTGTATCCTCCTCAGACCCACGAATTAAAGATCTCTGGTCACCGGGCGTCAAGGCTTGGTTCGGTGACATAGGCGACGGGAAGCATGATGGAGGGAAGGAGGATCCGAGGATTACGCTGATTGAGGTGAAGCCTACGTATGCTGTGTATTGGTTGCATCAGGTCGGGGCATTAGGGTTTGCGAAAGAGATTGCGAGTGCGGCAATGACTGGAAAGGTCGCTGATACCGGGGTTTTGAGGGAATTGAGCAAGGCTGATTTGGAGAGGGTGGATTGAACTTAGAAGTAACCCAATACTGTTCTTCATAATGGTCCGAAGAATTTAGGGAATTCGGCAGGCTCCATAGGGCAGTGTCAGTATCCAGATATAGTTATTGTGCCTGAAAATATGGCCTCGAGCCTTGACGGTGCCCAGCTCTTTTGACGGATAACTTACCATTCAGAGAATGTATTACAATATCGGACTTGGAATTGCCTAATCATGACCGGCCAGATAGACGTGATCTCTAGCTAAGAAGTTGGCATTTCCTTCCGATAAAGGCCGAATATAGGGGTCAGTGGGAGCTATACCCCTAGGAAGAATGAATAGAGGTTGGATCTAATTATATCCGAACTGAATCAGAATGCCCTAAAAGTTGATCGTGTAGGCTCAGTTCTTGAATATGTGGGCTAGTTTCGTTCAGATCTTACGAGACCTCACATATGAAATAATTAGGCGGCTGATTATCGACCGTCAATTATTTTGAACGCAATATTATTAGGAGTTAGCTTTACTTTTAAGCAGATATTTGCAAAAGGGCCCAGAATGTTCTAATTAGCCTTCTTCATAAACAGAGAGTCAAGTAGTTCTCAGAAGGCTATTCTATGGCATAAAGAAAGGCCAATCATAGGTAAGTCAGCAAACAGATCGTATTAACAGGCGGGTGAGCTTACTGTTCTGGCTCAAGTTATTTCGGTGGTGGTTTCGCAACTTTGATCGACGTTTGGTCCAGTGCCGGACATGATGATAGTATTACTGTATCTGAATATCATATAGACACAAGGACATTTAATAGTTTTGTTTTCATTCGTTTCGAAGTGTTTATTTCTCACTATTGAAGGTCACCAAAATCATGATTTGGTTCATACTCTCGTTACAATGTATTGTCTCTAGAGGGTCCTTTGAAATCTCAGCCCTCAACGAGGCCGGAACCGCCGAACGGAAACATATCAAAAACCGGGGGAACTTGCTTGAAAACCACCCAACGTATGATCTTATCAAACAGTGCACATGCAATTTTGGCATTATTCATGATTATTTGGGTGAGGCCTACGGGCGAACTATCTACTGAGTGAATTCGCCAAGGCTCCCCTCCTAACTAAACCTGACCGTGTCATAGCAATCCCATTCGCTAAACTGGAATGATATAAGTGAGATTGTGTAAGATAGAGAATCTTGAAGAGGCCTCAGAGCAGAATTCTACGTACAGCTCGTCAATGCCTCGCATAGCCAGGGGTTTACTGTATTTCTCGCGCGAGGGATAAACGTAATTGACCGATTAAGCTACCATATTATGTCGTCACATGAGTCCTGAGGACCTTTCACCTGAGCAAACATACTGAATGAACTTCAGCTCATTCCAGGATACTCCTATAGTAGCGGGTTTATTTAATGAAGGTTGTGTTTGGCAGAACGGAAGTGCTCATGATATTGTCCTTGGAAATGAATGAATTGATTGATAGTTATGTCTGCAGTCGAAGGAGTAACAAACATATATATGTGATATCATGTGATTACGGGTCTTGGGAAAGGAGTGGAAACATATAGTAATGTAATGTTGTCGTCACGTAGTTTGGCAAACCTGCTAGAAGATTCTAACATAGCGAGATTGCCATTCCAACATTATTTTGTTCTTACCATAATACCGCGTCTTCATAGACCCGAGCGGGAACTACATAGTACGTTAAAATAAATTGTTACATTATGTATTAAACAATAATCACTTGCATACTGTATGACTAGTACAAGTATCACTACAATAGGGGAAGGTAAGGCAAGTCACGAGTTGTTGTATTGGATGAAGAGCAGAATACTGTGGCTGTTCTGCTCCTATGTGTGCGGACAGTCGTGCCGAGGTAGTAGTCTAACTAATGGTCACGTACCCATCCTATACTTGTACTGAACCGGATACTTTCTAACAATATTATTATTATTTATTATTTTGAGCCGGAAGTGCGAGAGAAGTAGTGATGTTGCGACAGATGCACGGTTCAATCCGCTAAGGGTCTGCGTGGTGCCTACGGAGTCCGCACCATTTATAGTGGCAAGAGATTTAAAATGGTCTGTGGTCTGTAAGAAACGCAAGCATCAGAGAGCTAGGTTGACCAATAGAGTGGCAGTTAGTGAGACGGAGGCCTGTTAGATGGACTTTTTTAGATAGGTAGATAACGTTGCCACAATTATGATACAAAAGTACGCTAGGAAGGCTTCGTAGAACGCAGTCTTCGTTCTGAAACTGATTTTATCTAGACCGAAATAACCCCTAGAGGTCGTCTCCATTTTGAACCTGCTACGGATTCGGAGCCTTCACTTAGGCCTGATGCTCGAACCGAACAGGCCCTAATAACTAGAGTGTCGCATTTGCTCTACATGGTTACAAATTACTAAAGTTTTAAAATTTTAATATCAATTAATTGAGGTCTGGTCGATTAGCTCAGCTGGTTAGAGCGTGGTGCTAATAGTTTCATACTCGTTAACGCCAAGGTCGTGGGTTCGATCCCCACATTGACCTCTTTTTTGATTCCTATCTTCCTCTAGCTCCTTCTATCATTCACAAGGACTTTAGCCTGTTCTTTTGCCTGGGTATAGTCTCGGCATGGTGTAGCATAGATGGACTGACTCGAGTATCAGTGCGTTTATTATATTTTCTGCAGTTACTATGCAAAATATATCTGTGCGATGGCATCGCGGGCAGCCCATTCATGCTCCCCTTTTGTATCGCAGAAAGGATATAACCATGCAAGGTTGTGGCCAGAAGTTTTCTAATAAATTCACACTAAAATACCTTACTTAGATCCTGAACCTGAAACCAACCACAAAGCTTTCGAATTCTGATAAGAACACGAATTTATCAGACTCTTAGCTTCATCTCGATCCTACTCCATATTTTCCTCTTCATTCTCCTCCTACACATGTTCCTCTCGCCCTCGTCGTTTCCAGCTGGTTCTAGTTTCACACCTCATTATCTTCCTCCCCCACCTTGCCCCCTTCCCAACGCAATTTCCCATGCCATTCCCCATCCACAATTCCAAACTCATACTCAAACATGATCTTGTCCCTATTCATCATTTCATCCTCTAATAAAACTTAACTTGCCTCCTACCCCAACTCCATTTCCTCCAGTTCCTCATTCCTAATAGCGGCTGGAGCTTAGCGCGGTATACGTGGATGCGCTTCATGACAGCGAACTGAGCAGGTATGCGGGGAGCAGGTGTAGGTGAAACATGTGTAGGAGCATCAGGTATAGGAGCAGCTGCCAGAAGGGGTGGGCGATGGTACGGATGGTTGGTGGGCTGGTTGAATTCCACAGCCTGCTTGGTTTGATCTATCTCTACGACCAGTTGGTTGTCTTGTTCTAAGAAATTCTGCATCTCTAGGATTCGCAAGGGGGAAGGTGTGCCCAATGACTTGGAGATAGGCGGCGTATGTGGTGCCGCAAAGAAATAAATTGGCGATGTATTAATAACACAGGATTAAATTGCCTTCAGTATCATCCTCATTCAAATAGCTGGTGCTCAGGCGCTGGATAATGCAGATTCGTCCAGGAATTGTTGGAAGATTAAAATAGTACTAGGTCGAAAATGGGAGGCCCTTTGGGGGGCCGAATGCGAGGGTGGGAGTTAGGGTAAATATAAGATTGTGGTGGTGATTTTGGTTAGGCAATGCAGTGAGTTGAACACAATCGGAAAGCATGGTGAGAGAACTATACTGAGGAAAGAAATAAAAGGTGAGCGGATCTCGAGCCTTGTGAATCTCAATAGTCTCATAGTGGGGACGTACGCTTGAAATGATTCACCTTCCTCGCTTACTTAATACTCTCGCGGGGGCGATATATAGGAGGACGTACATCCCTGACCAAATAGTGAAGATTACAGACCGATAATTCGAGGCACATTACAGGGATAAATATACTTATGTACAGCAACGAATCCTGGACCAGTTCAACCTATCCAAAAGGATCCTGGAAACAGCCCGACGACGGATTGGAGCCGCTCACGGCCTTGGAATAGATGGGACTTGGTATGCACAAGCAGGCTTTGTTAACTGCGATGGTAACAGGTGTGTCAAAACAGAGAAGGAGCATGACCTGTCTAGGCAGGGCACTAAGGAGTAAACATGGTTTTTCCCCTACAAAGGGTTTTCCGGAATAGATAGTGGAGTCTGCGTGGGCCTTCTTGGAACCGTGTCGGACATAAAATTAGAATTAATAATAGATATACTTATGAAGCAAAATTCATATTGCTCGTGGATAAAAAAAGGGCAATTAAAGAATATGTATTCTGTATGTGCCGTCATGGACTTGAATGTTTCGATATCCAAGCAAGCCACGGTCAACAAGATAAGCATATTGGAAGCACATTTTTTACAACAACAACACAAATGGTTGTTTTCCACAGCAATTAACAAAGAATCTCAATTTTTTTTCACTTCGATGTCCGTTCAACATTGCTAAGAAATCAATCCATTAGGTAAATGGGCTTCTACTTCTCTCTCCTCAGAAACTATTGTGATCATGCGTGTCATACACCATCTCAGGAGAATATAAGGATCTTAAAAGAATATATCTTCTTCCCAGCCGCTGCTAAACCTTTAGCGCGCTAATTCTACACACAATTCACTTCCTACCCTTCCTTAGATAATCGAATACCAACAGTGCGCCTTCTATACTACCGGCTCAGCAGCCCGAAGAAAAGTCTCCCCTATATTGAATTTCCATGCTATGAGAACTACCTCTCTCCTTTCGGGTCTGTATAACTCACCCTCGAACTAAATGGGGAAAGCGCTCTTGTTTTTCTTTCTCTTTCTCTTTCTCTTCTACAACCTTTAACCTCTATAGAAGTAGAATAAAACGTTTTGAGCAGCAATTCTTTATATAAATGTATCCCTTACACCAAGTCTCACTTTCTGGAGTATTGAACGCTAAATATAGGTTAAGAGCGGTTCTCCAGGTGAAACGAGAGCAAATTTAAACTAGACATGTTGCAATAGGTCTGGCACAAAGCCGTTCAAAAACAATATAACATATTTAGCGACTTCAGTTGACGGATCCAATTCTTAAGGGATAAGGTTGAAGAACAATATGCCTACGTTCCGGAGTGGAGAGGAAAAAATTGCCAGAATCTTTTATGTATCTGAGGTATACATATCCTTGATCGTGGCCTTACCAGAATATACGACTACAACATTGCCCCGAATTCCTAGAACCTGAGAAATAGAAGAGCTTAAAGAAGTGAAAACGAAGATGCGTTAATCCTCCCACCCCTTCCTTAAATGGATTGAAAAAGCTTCCATGAATGTTCCAACATGGCCAGATATCTTTCACCGCTTAGTCCACATCCCCTTACTAGTCTCATTTATCCTCCTCTCTTGCTCCCTTATCATCTCCTCCGTCTGTCCCCTCCCATGCCCTCTACTATCAATCTCCATCGCCTCGACGCCCTCCCCATCTTCCCCCTCCACGGGCTTCGGAATGCCCGACCGCTCGGCAGCTTGCATCCTCCTCGGATCCCGGCTCACTGCACCGTCCATCTGCTGCTCCCTGCCCGCCATGCCTGCAGCACCACCCGCTCTGAGCTGGTTGATTGCGCGGATCGTATCGATAGCGGCATGCAGCGTCCGCCTGGCGTTGAAGTTCTTCTTGACAACGGGCAGGAGATCCTGGCCTTCTCCTTGCATAGCCGTCTCGGTGTCCGCGATCCAGGGGTGCGAAAGGGCTTCATGAGCCGTCATGCGCGCAGCGGGATCAACGGTGAGGCAGCGGCGGATAAACTCGCGTGCCGTTAAGGAAACTCCGCGCCAGTATTCCAACGGCGTGAAAGAATAGTCGGCCTCAAGAATGGCTTGCATTTCTTCGAGGTTCGAGTCTCGGTCAAAGGGTGTGTAGCCGCAGAGCAGGAAGTACGTTATTACGCCGATCGCCCAGATATCGCTGGATGGTTTATTAGTTCAAGAATACATTTTCGGTCAAAAATGGGAGACATACACTGGCTTGCCGTGCCCAGACTTCCTGAAAATCTCGGGTGCCATATATCCAGGTGTGCCGCAAGTGGTGGTGAGAACATGAAATTGTTCCTCGTCCATGATCCGTGACAGACCGAAATCAGCAATGAGAAGATCGGCGTTGTCTTCTGGGGTGCGGAAGAGCAGGTTCTCAGGCTTGAGATCTCGATGAACAATTCCATGGTCGTGGAGGTATGCGACGGCGGAGAGTGTCGCTCGTATAAGATCTGCGGCGTCCGACTCGTAGTAGTTGCCTTTGCGACAGATACGGTCAAATAATTCTCCTCCAAGTGCCAGATCGGTTACGAGGTAGACTGATATAACATTAGCATGCGCTTCTGCTCGAAAGAACAAGGCTATCTTACGATTGTTCATAGTCTCGAAGTAATCCACCAGGGTTAAAATGTTCCGATGGCCCATAGAGACTCTCTTAAGGACTGCAATCTCGTTTCTAACCTGGAGCATTGTGTATCAGCGACATGTGATATTCCAGGGTCCTTTTCTTTTTGAACGCACCATGTGTTCCCTACCAGCCATCAACCGCTTGTTGATGACCTTGGCAGCATAATATCTCCCAGTATCAATGTGTACACACTCCTTCACGACAGAGTAGCTCCCGGCGCCGAGTGTCTTTCCGGTCTTGTATCGGCATGGCTGAACCTGAGCTTGCTGAGATTGCGATGTATGACCACCGGAGTGTGCTCCAGCAGTCGCCATTGTGTAATGGAATGGATTTACTGAGCAAAGAAAGAGGTTACAAGGAGGACGTATCTAGGCGCCTGGCAATTGTCGTCGGGGTTGCTCGCGAGGGGCCAACTGAGGGGTATCAAAGGATATGGCGGCCTGAGGTTTGAGATAATGCTCTCGGTGCAGTGCAAGATATCTGGACATGTCAGGCGCCATAACTGGCTTACTATAAATCTTCGAATGCTAAACATACAAGTAAAGGGTGTCTAGTGCTGTCAGGCGGGAACGGAGTCGTCTCCGTTCACTGTCGACGATGTGAGACAGTCCCGGGGATCAATGTCACTGAGACACCACGATGAGGAGAGTACCGACGGAGTATAGAGAAGAAGAATAAAGGAACTAAAAGTTGATATATAAACGAGCAATTATCTCAAAGTGAAATTGGTGGAGCTGAGACAGCCCTGCTCAAGTATGGATTGTTAGGAGATGGTGGGGTCCGGTGAACACCCCCCGACCCCCCGTCTCGGCTGCCACCATCACAGGCGTGGAGCAGAAATGGTGGGGGAGACGTCTGGGACCAAATATAACCCCCCAACGCATTATTTCCTTCCAAGTTAAAACCAACATATAATAATTCTAGAGAACTGATTGGCTTCCAGGACTGTTATACATGATTCAACAATCCGCAAATTTCGGGAGTTTTGATAACATTGAACGTTGAATAAGGGATCTTCCCCAGTCTATCCAGATATCTATCATTTACACGTAGCTGAACTGATTACTTCGGTCAGATACGTTCGTGAATCGCAAAGGAAATCAGAGCTAGCCCTTAATCAGAAGACTATGACCATCCATGTCATGCGGCTGGTCGAGACCCATGACGGCCAGAACCGTGGGCGCAACGTCTCCTAGAACACCACCCTCCTTCTTCAAGCTGAAGGACTCAGGAGCGTTGGCCATGACAAACGGCACCTTGTTCGTCGTGTGGGAAGTCTTGGGCTGACCCTCCTCATTCAACATCTCCTCGGCGTTTCTAGAGCAAAAATTAGTTTGGTTCATGGGATAGGAAACCAATTGAGACTTACCCGTGATCCGCAGTGACAAACAGCACGTAGCCGCTTTCCTTGCACTGCTCATATACCTTCGCAATCGCCTTATCCGTCTCAGTCACACCTTCAATCGCGGCCTTGTAGACACCAGTGTGGCCGACCATGTCGGGAGGTGCAAAGTTGTTCATCAAGAACTCAAACTTGCCCTCCTTGATCCTCTCACAGAGCTTCTCCGCGACACCCATGGCACTCATCTTCGGTTCTAGATCGTAGGTAGCGACCTTGGGTGAGGAGATCATCTCACGCTCCTCATTCTCAAACTGCTTCTCTACACCTCCGTTGAAGAAAAAGGTGACATGAGCGTATTTCTCCGTTTCCGCAACATGGCACTGCTTGATTCCCTTCTTCGAAAGCCACTCCGCCAGAACGTCGTTCATCTTCTGTGGGGGGAAAGCGACTGGGAAAGGGTATTTGACGTTGTACTGAGTCATTGTGGTGACCTGGATGTTCTTGGGATAGGGGAAGTCGGGCTTAGGAGAGCGGTCGAAGTCACCCATCAGCTGAGTGATTTCGCGGACACGATCGGAGCGGTAGTTGAAGAAGAAGAGGGTATCATCATCTGTCCATGTTAGTTTGGGGAATCATAGGGCATGCTATGGTAGGCGTACCTTGGATTCTCCTCTCTTTTCCGCCGACGATGATGGGCTTCAGGAATTCATCAGTTTCGCCTTTCTCGTACCTCTCCTTAATTGTAGCCACGGGATCACTGCTGTCCTCCCCCTCTCCTGTGACGATTCCCTTCATACCAACTTCGACTCTGTCCCAGCGCTTATCCCGGTCCATGATGAAGTACCGACCGACAACCGTTGCGATATCGCCGAGGCCAATCTCCTTAGTTGCCTTGAGAAGGGTTTCCATATGGCCGGCACCTGACTTGGGATCGGTGTCGCGACCATCACCGAAGAAGTGAATGAAGACGTGGGGCACGCCCATCTCTTTGGCGACCTTGAGGAGTGCAATGAGGTGGTTGATATGAGAGTGGACCCCGCCATCGGAGACCAGTCCGAGAAGATGAAGACGACCATTTCCATTCTTAGCCCGGTTAAACGAATCCTGAATGTTCTTGACGTTCTTGAGCTCGCCCTTCTTGATGGTCTGATCGATTCGTACCACGTCTTGCCAAACAACCCGTCCCGCGCCAATATTCAAATGTCCGACCTCACTGTTTCCCATCAATCCCTCGGGCAAGCCGACGGCGAGGGAAGAAGCTTCGAGCTCGGTATAACCCTGCGCAGTCTTGGAGCCGCGCTCTTTGAAGCTGTCCATGCAAGGGGTGTCGGCAGCGAGAATAGCATCGCCCTCCTTAGGAGATTTCTCGCTGGCGACTCCCCAGCCGTCGATAACGATGAGAACGGTCTTGTGGTCGACAGCAACCATGGCGGAAGAACCCTACGGGGGTCAGTCAGTAAGAAGAAAGGAGAATTGGCCGGAAAGCAATTGAGCGGTGAAGGAGGGTATCAATGCAATGTTCGGGGAAGAGAAGTGAGAAGATGACAGTTTTGGTAGTGATGCAGAGATTCGGGCTTGGAGGGGTAGTGCGGGGACCCTGGAAAAAAGCAACCCAGGCCAGAACCGCAACAACAACAACAACAACAACAACGTCACCTCGCGCTCTGAGCTCCCATCATCATCACAACCAACAAACATCCCCTCTCCCTTTCACAGTCACAAAATAACGCGTATCTTCGCATCACTTGCTATTAAACCACCGTACCTCAAATAACCGACATCCATTGCCAACCTCAACCACCCCATATACTTCCCCGTCAAACTCCTACCCGCGCACTACAATCCTCTTCCTCTATCGGCCGGAATCGGAGAGCCGCACCCATCCCGCGCCATCTACCTCAACTCCAAGCCTGTTATCACCATCACATTACGCATCATGTCAGCCGCCGCAACACCCCACACGTCCACAAATGCTTCATTCGCGGCAACAAGGGCTGCGACTCCTGCCGTTGGCTCACCAAATGCAGTCCCTTCCATGCCCTCTCCAGCCATCTTTGACATCCTTCCCGACCTCCACAAACTCCTTAGCCGCCTCCAAGCGTCCGCTCAACCTCCGGAACAAGCTTCCGCGCAAGCTTCCGCCGACGGCTCACTCGAGATTCATCAACTTGCGACCGCTGCAACCGAATTGAAGCTCAAGATACAAAGGGCGAAGCGAGCAGTCTTGGCGCTGCCTGACATTGATCGCACCTGCGAGGAGCAGCAGGAAGAGATTAACGAGCTCGAGGATCGGATTGCGAGGCTGAAAGGCGCGCTACAAGGGATGGGACAGCCGTACGAGAAAGATTGGGTCATCAGGAAATCTGTTCCGCAAAAAGTGGCCGATGATACTGATGAGGACAACAACATGAGCCTCGTCGGCTGAAATCAAAGGTGATACTTTGAAAAACGAATTATCCAACTGATTTTCTAGCAGCGCGCTAGGTTTGCCTGAATCGGGTCGAAAATCAGCGCGTAGATCGAGTCCCGTTTACCGATGGACGTTTTCTAAGGAGAGGAATCAGATAAGCGCCCAGCGCTGCCCTAGCAGGCTATAAGCTTCCTTCTAGAGCCCCCGTGCCTTATGACTGTTTTTGTTTACTATAGCTTGTCCCCTGCGACGCTGAAGGATCTCTTGCCAGCAACGATTAGTTCTTCAGAGCCAGAATGAACGATAACTACCAGTTGTTGCCTTTATCCATGCCAAAGGATGATCGACGAGAATGAAGGAGATAGTTGCGGATTCTACTAAATAATT
>ML994425.1:0-11940 GCA_010093945.1 Delitschia confertaspora ATCC 74209 | reverse complement strand
GTTTTCTTCCATTTTCATCGCTCGCGTTTGCACGCGTTTCCGACGCGTTTTGAGTGTTTTGAACCTCACTCTCGCGTTGTAGCCTAACCATTGCTGGCGAGGGCTGTTGTAGGATGAATATTCAGTTATCTGATGCGTGGAATTCAGAGATGATTTCAGATTAATTTATTAATAAGAAGTCTGGGTACTGTAGGAATGGTGTTCTATTAATCGGATGGAATAAGAAAGAGAAGAGGACGAAAAAAAAAAAAAAAAGAATTGCAGGCAAGGAGGATTTTCATACTTCGAGACGGGGTCGAGAGGGAGCTTTGTAAGGTGAAAGAGCCGAAGATAGTCTTCAGCTTGGAACCGAATTTCGAGGGACTGTTGGGGGTGCTCAGTGCTGTGTGCGTAAACGGCTACTGATACTCCGTATAAATGTATGGACTGAAAAAAACAGTATTATTCTAGATGAAGTTCTAACGCTCATAGAAAAAAAGAATTAATATACTGGTCTTTCAGAGTGACCAACATCACTCACTCCCCCTGAAACATCAGGTTACAGCAAACGACCACGCCAGGATATGCAACAAGCATCGACTGAAACTGATCCCACAACTCATATGAAAACGAAATAAGTTACGTTCCAACCGAAAACAGGAAAGAAATTTGCGAGCCACGTGCTTATGCAGCATTGAATCTTGATACATGAATTTCCGTTCATCTTCTACTCCTAACACCTACAACGCACTCGACTACCTCTTCTCCACCAACAAGAAATGCATCGCCAGATAAGCTAGTACCACAAACGCGCCTCCAAACGCTCCTAACCCTACAACATCCATCCACAGCGCGCTAACATTGAAGCCAAATGAGCTAAGAATAGCGGAGCCTGGAACTTCGATATCGAGACCGTACTTGTGGTCCACGAGACTGAGGTACTTGACTTCGTTAACAATGAGGCCTTCGAAACCGTAATGGAAAATAGACAACTATGTCAAACCCATTAGCTAATATTCAAAACACAAAGGAATGGAGATGGGAGAGAAGGAGATAAGCTTACCTGCTGCAACCACTTCGCACCCTTGGGAATGCTCTCTTTATTCAGGAAAAACCCAGAGAAGAGAAGACTGAACAACATAATCAAAATTCCAATCAGATTCGCCACGCCTCCGTTCCTGAACACGATCCCGACGAACAGGAAGACACCCGCGGCTGCGAGATTGAAGAGAACGAGGAAGAGGATGAACTTGAGAAACTCGGGCCATGCGGGGATAAGACCGGTCATGGGATATACAATGGCACCCAATATGATAGGAGGAATGAGGCGCAGAGGTACAATATCGAAGAGGACCTTGGCCGCGAAATAGGAGAGGGGCGAATAGTACCCTTTGGCACGTTCCCGCGTGAAGAGGAGTCGTTCAGGTGCAAAGACGGTTAAGATGGTCAGAGTACTGAAGCCGAACAGGGCCAGCACGAAGAAGAAGAGACCTAGGCGGTTCTGGAAACCCTTGATGTCGTCTGTAAGACCGTAAAAGAGGAAACCAAGGAAAACAGCAAGGACGATGGCGATGGCGTAGTGTGTAAGCATGAGCATCGGGTTCCTATAGAGGTTCCGCCACGTTCGTTTGGAGAGGATGACGAATTGCCCGAAGCGGCCAGTCTTGTGGAAGCCTTTTACCTTACCAGCTGCGATATACCCATTTGCTTCTTGGGCTCCATTCGTAGTACCATTGGCTTCGTGCGCACGTGCGACCGCGCCTGCGATGTCTTCGTGTAGTGATCCAGCAACATCAGAAGTTGAATAGGCGGTGACCAAAGTATCTAGATCGGTTCCTGTGCCGCCATTGGCGGGTGGTGGGAGATCATCCGGATCATCCAAAATCTGTGGAGGCGGCGCGCCTTTTTGGCGGTAGAGCTTCAACCATTGTGCGTTATTTCCTTCGCGACGGTCAAATAAAGGTACTGCTTCTTCGCCAGCCTTTGGGGTAACAGTTCCATCTGATGAAGGACCCGTCTTTCTCCTGGTGTACAAATCCCTCTCCTGCTGTTGTTTGATGGAAGTTCTCCTCGAATTCTTCGGACGGATGCTCGAGTTGCTGGGACTGCCCACCATGTCCCGATCCATGCTGACATTGGAGATGCTAGGAATAGATTTTACAGCTATTGCGCTGCTTGCACTAGTTCCTAGGCCATCCCTCGTGAACAAGGAGCTGTTTTCGTCAATAGGTTGACGAACTCTACTGGCATGCATCGTGAGGTCCACAAGGTAGTCGGCGATATTGAAGCCAGGTGGGCAAGGATATCCGATATTGTCAAAATAGGATTGACAGCTTTCGAAAGGACCAGAGTAGACAGTTCGTCCTTTCGCAAGGAGAATCAGTTGGTCGAACAAGGCGACAATATTGGATCTCGGTTGATGAATCGTGAAAACAACAGTGCGGTTGTAATTCTTGACCAAGTTGACGAGGCACTCCACAACATTGAACGCGTTAAAGGAATCCAACCCACTAGTGGGCTCATCAAGGAAAAGAATACTCGGTGAAGTTACAAGCTCGCAGGCAATGCCCACCCTCCGTTTCTCGCCTCCAGAAATGCCACGGCCGCTCTCTTCGGAACCGATCTTCTGATGGCGAATATGATAGATACCGAGCTGTTTCTCAACATCTTCCACTTTTTGCTCTTTCGATGCGCGGCTCATCTCCCTTGGCAGCCTAAGGAGAGCAGAGTCGAGAATAGTTTCGTGGACAGTAAGTGTTGGAAGCATCGTGTCTTCCTGGTCCACGAAACCGATAACGTTCCGAAATTCGTCATCAAGGACCTTCTCTCCATTAAGGTAGAAATTGCCTTTGGTAACGCCTGCCTTATTTTTCCGTGCAAGGATGTCCAAGAAAGTCGTCTTGCCCGCTCCAGAGGCACCCATGATAGCCAATATTTCCCCAGGGTGTACAGCGCCAGAAATTCCAGACAATATCTGTCTACCATTCAGTTGATAAAAAACATTTTCAAACATCAAAGCAGCAGGCCTATGGTCAGCCAAGAGTTGTGCATTTTCGTCTTCTTCATCATCCGAAAGATGGACGGGTCCATAGCCCATCCGCTCAGCCCTACGAGCATAGTACCAAATAAGGAGGATAATGCCCACAACGAATAGTGAACATAATGCGATGATGGTAGCTATGAGGGGAGTGTTAATCTTCTTAATCGGTCTTTCGTATCCAGGAACCTCCGATACGTAAAGACACTCTCCAGAGTGGCAGTTGAGGAAGATATGTGGATCCCCAAATACCGAATTAATGAGTCCGTCCATTGCATCCTCGGAGAAGGTTGTGCCACTTCCTTGGCTACTGGTGGTCGATATGGACGTGAAGGTGGCAGGACCCTTGATTTCTTCCGTCAGAAACTCTCCGATATCGACGGAGCCTGCTTCTCCACATAGCATCCTCCCAGGTATACATTTGCACTTTATATTCTCGCATTTGTACTCGGTAGTATTGCTGTCGGATGTCGCTTCCCACTTCGCGGAACAGGTGTCTAAAGCGCAATAAAAGGATTCTTGTTGACCGACCCAGACTAATGTCGTTAGCGACAAAGAGACTTCAGTGTATATGATGCAACAACTTACACTGGAAATTACATTCTTCCGTTTCTGCATTGCAAGAGAAGGTTGCCTGCGGTTTCCGCTCTTTGAGCTGATCTAGAATCTTTCTATTCGTGATGTCACACATCTGGAAGTTCTCTTTGACCAGCTGCCCTTCTCGAAAGCAGACGCCGCCTTCTCCTTCGGGCATCATAGCATTACACGCATCATTGGTTTTGCACACGTTGCAGTTGATGCCTTCCCAACCCTCTTTACACTTGCACGAGTTCCCGTTTCGTGGAGCTCGATCTCTTCCCTCTGGCAGCGAACCGCATAATGGTTGTGAACAGTCCTCACCCCCGAAACCTGGGGGACAGCTACACCTTCCATTGGCTTTGCTACACTCTCCGAACTGTTGACACGCGAAGTCTTCTAGGTTGCAGTTGAAGCAGGGGGGACAGCCGTCGGGACGATCTCCGTAAATGGAGAATAGAGCATCTGGTAACTCGCGTTTCGAGTAGTTGCTATGCAGCTCATAAGCTCCGACAGACATGATTAGAGCTGATGAAGCCAGAAGAGAGGCGGTCCATGAGATGTGGCGCATATCGCCGCTCCGCCGAAGGACGAAGCTTGTTTGGAGCTGAGCTCTTTGGTTAAAGCTTTGGGGGTGTAGAAATAGCTACTAGTATTTCGTAATAGGTCGAAAGAGCGGCTGAATAGCTATGATGATAGATATCGGGTTGGAGGAAAGGTCAAGGAGCGTGAAACAACCACAACAGAGGGATCGTGGCGATGTGGACTGGATTGCGGTTGACGGTTGATGGGGTTCTATGACCGTGGGCAATCGCAAGGCGGGGAGGCTGGGGCTGGGGGGCCGAGCCGAACATCTCAGATGAGCCTGGCATACCTTGCTTGAAGGTTTGGGCTGCACCGTGCGCGCGCAGGAGCCGGAATCAAGTATATTCCGACCCTGATATCCGAAAATAAAATAACCTGAATTTGTATGTGAAAAGTATGAAAAATTGGCATCTTACCAGCTGTCGATATTTTACTCAAAGTAGAGCTGTGCACCAGCTAAGCCTGGCTATTAGACTAAGAGCATTTGAGAATATAACATAGCGAGATCTTATTTGAGTATTAAGAATTAAGAAGTTACGAGAGAGAGCTCCGAAGCTAATTAGAACTTAGTAAAAGTGTAAGAGGCATATCATGGCAGAGGAATCAGTTGTGTTGATAATCGTGTCGTATTGTAAGGAGCAGAAGGCTTAAGAGCCAGAGGAAACCTATACACACATGCCCAGCCACGCTAGGCCTAACTGTATAGGAATGCGTGATGCTGAGTTGAAGTGGACATGGTATCGTGACAGGGCGAGACCCTAGGCCATACAGATTACTGCATGCAGAAGATTGGGAGACAGCTGGAGTCTTAAGGTCATATACCTCAACAGTACCTACGGCGAACATCTGGAGCACGTGCTTTGCTTATTGTATATGAAGCAACCTCGGAAATATGTTATCCCGAGCCGAGCTGAGCATAAAACTCAACTCGAGTGACGAGCCAAGCTCTGCTCTCGTCGAATACGATCCATGATCACCTAAGCATCTGTAATCTTCTACGCTCCACCTCTTACATTAGGTTCATTTTGTTTTCCAGCGATGTCGAGCCGCACAAACTGTTCCGGTGCACGGTGCAGCCAAATCTACAACAGCAAGATACAATACGTTGTACCTCGACAACGTAGCTAAAGTAAACTCCAAAGTTTCATTGCGTGACATAGAGAACCCCACAAGATGAATAAATGTGGCTTTCAAAATATAAATTTGCTGAGGTCTGCCATTGCATCGGAATATCTCCAGATGACAAATGGCATAAGGCTGGCGTTCACGCAAGAATTGCCGAACTCCACCGACGCTCCCCTCCTCGGTTGGTTCGTTCACCACGCCCTTCCAACTGACATGAAGCAAATATCGGTTGTGTGCAAAAATCTAGGTATCAATTATTCCTAATTCCTCTGGATTTTATTCAGACGAGTACCATCTCTTTTGCCGTATCTGAAGCATATTGCTTTCCTCCCGAAGAGCGCTTGAAAGTTTCAATATGGTGAAGATCGAAGACTTTTCGGTGGAGTCGGTATGTACATCTCCTTTGTGTTGTCAAAACCTCTCCTCGTCTCATTCGTTTAAGTAAATCACAGTCTTTTTTTTTTCTCTCATTTTTCAGATGAATAGACATTTTAGTATATTGGCTTCCAACTGTCATACCCGTTTTTTGGACCAAGTAAGGCATGTTTATACGTATTCTGACCAACCTAGTGGATGGATAAGTACGAAAATGATGCGAAATACAACATCGCTGAGACTTGCTGCGCTTCCATCTCCATCGACCAATTGCGAGAATTGTCGGAAGACAAACAGTCGAACAGCTTTGACACTTCGAAACCACTGACTTACGGAGCTATCAGAGGATCTAATGTTCTGAGATCAAACCTGGCTCGACTCTATTCGGCAAAGTCAACGGCGGCTCTTCCAGCAGAGAACATTTTAACTACACCTGGAGCAATTCAGGCAAATTATCTTTGTGCTTATGCTCTGGTCGGACCTGGCGACCATGTCATCTGCCATTATCCCACATGTAATGGAATCTTAATAAACTCTGTGACAGAATCAGAAAAAGCTAATCTCCTGGTAGACCAGTCCTTATATGAGGTGCCCAAACAACTTGGTGCCGAGGTCGATTTCTGGCGTGCCAAACCAGAAAATGAGTGGATTCCAGATATCCAAGATTTGAACGGCCTTATCAAGCCGAATACCAAGTTAATTATCATCAAGTGAGTGGGGTCCACCAGTCCACTGGGGCTCAATGGTACACAAGGCAGCAGTACTGATATAATCAAGCAACCCCAACAACCCGACAGGTGCCGTCCTAAGAAAATCTCTTCTCACTCAATTGGTCGAACTTGCCGCAGAGCACGACATTACCATTCTCGGTGATGAGGTTTACCGGCCCATATTCCATTCCATAACACCGATCGATCCGGAATTTCCTCCATCTCTCCTTTCAATGGGCTACAAGAAGACCATTGTCACCGGATCCATGTCTAAAGCCTATGCCATGGCTGGCCTCCGTGTGGGTTGGGTAGCATCTAGGGATCCTGAAATTATCGAAAAGATTGCCCAAGCTAGGCATTACACTACGATCTCGGTATCCCAGCTGGATGAGCAGATTGCGGCATTTGCTTTGCATCAAAACACTGTCCACAGCCTTTTGGCCAGAAACATCCAACTAGCCAAGACCAATCTCCAGCTCCTAGAAAGGTTCATCATTAAGAATGACGACGTATGTGAGTGGGTAAAACCGCTTGCTGGAACCACAACGTTTGTCAAGTTTCACCGGGAAGGGTCTCCCGTGGACTCTGTAGACTTTTGCAGACGTCTGATGGAGAAGACTGGAGTGCTGTTTGTGCCAGGAAGCGAATGCTTTGGAGATGAGTTCAAAGGATACGTTCGGATAGGCTTTGTGAACCACACTGATGTTATCAAAGAAGGACTGGATAAGGTCACACAATTCTTAAGGAAAGAGCTGGATAATGTTCAGTTGGCCAGCTAGAGTACATACATATACTATCCGATGCCTTAAAATCCATACTCACGTCTGAAAGAATAACGGACGTCAATATAAGCCACTTATTACTGAATACCAATCAACCACTCTAGCTCTAAAGAAGAAAAGCATTAAAGCTTATCGACAATCTACTTTATCCTGACCGCGTGGAGAAAATGTAGGAGTCTGAATATAAACTTATAGAAGTATTAAAACTCCTCTCGCCCCTCTACCATCAATAACAGTTTGCTTCAACCATAACTGCTATCTCGCCCAAGTTTCCTTCCTTCCTAGGCTAGCGGCATAGCTCATAGCCGATAACAAGCCGCTGCCCGCATCTCCACCCCCCAACAACGACCTCATGTCCGACAACCGGAGGGGTAAAATCGACGGCATACCGAATTTGGCTGATTCAATAAAGATATCATGAAATTAACTTCTTCTCTTCCGTCTGAAGTTTTCTTTGAACTCAGAACTAACATCCCCTCTCGTCTCTCACCATGAGCACAAGCAACCCTCAACGCGGACTGTCGGAGACTTCTCCGCTTCTTTCTAAACCTTCAGTTCTCTCTAGGCATCCAATTGACCCGAGCAGCAGCATTTCCCCAGAGGGTGCCGACCCATATGTGGACAACGATAGCTCAAGCTCTTCGGCAGCTGAAGATGGAGGCGATATCGAGAGGCAGGTCAGCAATGGGGACATCTCGAAGCACCAAGGGCTCCCGGAGGTCAAGGCACGGATGAAGTACATATTTCCAGCCATAGCAGTGGGAGTAAGTAATACTTCTTCTACAACAAACCGACCCCCTACATATACTAATAATATGTTGCACAGGTCTTCCTCACAGCCGCCGACCAAACCCTCGTAGTCTCTACCTACAGCACCATTGGTACCGACCTCAAAGCCCTCAACAACACCTCTTGGATCGCGACCGCCTACTTTCTCACGCTCTCCGCCTTCCAGCCCCTCTACGGTAAACTCTCCGACATCTTCGGCCGCAAATCCTGCCTCCTCTTTGGTTACATTGTCTTCGGCCTCGGCTGTCTCTTTTGCGGCCTCGCGCGCAATATGACCGAATTGATCCTTGCGCGGGCCTTTGCAGGCATCGGAGGCGGTGGGATGAACACTGTGGTTTCAATTTTGATGTCGGATGTGGTGCCGCTGAGGGAGAGAGGCACGTGGCAGGGCTATGTGAATATCATTTTCGCATGCGGATCTGCTGCAGGGGCGCCGTTGGGCGGGCTGTTGGCGGATTCGGTGGGGTGGCGGTGGTCATTTATATGTCAGGTCCCCTTATGCGTTGTCGCATTCATTGCCGTCAGTGCAATCTTGAATCTTCCGAAACAAGACCACAGTCACTGGAAAGAGAAGTTTTTGAAAATCGACTTTCTGGGGGCATTGGTCCTCGTTATGGCGGTCTTTGGGCTCCTGCTGGGTCTTGATCACGGAAGCAATGTCAGCTGGAGCAGTCCTGTTACTATTGCGGCGCTGTGCTCGACGCCTCTGTTTGGGGTGTTTATACTGGTGGAGAAATATGTGGCATCGCATCCGTTTGCGCCCCTACCGATTATCGTCAACCGGAGCTTGTTCGCGTGTTACTTGTGCAATTTCTTCTCATTTGGTGGCTGGCTTGCGTGCCTTTTCTACATCCCGCTCTATTTTCAGATCAAAGGAGGATACAGTGCAAGTCAGGCCGGCTTGCTGCTTGTCCCATGCATCTTTTCGGGAGTCTCTGGGTCTTTATTCGGTGGCAAGTATATGCAGAGGACGGGGCGTTACTACTGGATCACTGTCATCGCATACTCGAGTCTCCTTTTCGGTCTGATCGTCGTGTGGATGTTCGCGGGCGGAGTGAAGCAGAGCATAGTAGGCTTGGTTATTGGGACTATGATTTGCTCCTTTTCAAACGGTCTTGGTGTGACTACGACTTTGATTGGGCTCAGTAAGTCTATCCTCTTTTCCTCTCTTCCCTTCCCGAAAATTACAACGCCATCCATGTCTCTTTCCAATAACCAATACGTGACCAAACAAGACCACTAACACACACCTCCAGTCGCCAACGCATCCCATTCTGACCAAGCCGTCGCAACTGCCTGCTCCTACCTCTTCCGCTCCCTCGGCTCTGTCTTCGGCATTTCCATGTGCGCCACCGCCTTCAACCAGTTCCTGCGCAAGTACCTCCGCGACGCGCTCTCCGGGTCCGCAGACGCCGACGAGATTGCTCTGAAGGTCCGAGAGAGCTTGTTGTATATCAAGACCTTGGAACCAGCGCTCAGAGAGCTGGTGCGGGATTGTTATGCGAAGAGTGCGAGGATGGCGATTGCGGTAAGTGTGGGGGTGCTGTTCGGAAGTACGGTGTGTAGTTGGTTTATTAGGGAGAAGAGATTGAAGTGAGGGGGTAGGGCGAACACCACAAGCGAGGCCCGGATTGCTCAAATGGGGAGCCTCCATTTCCTGATGCAGGAATGCCGTCTGATTGTTTACTCTTTTAAATAATCGGACGGCGATTTGGCCGCGAATTTTGGATATTTGCGATGCCGTTTTCTAAGGCTGACTTGCCGCAAAACCCTATACCTAAATATGCAGGCAATGCCTCGAGCGCACATGCTCTTCGGATTTCCTATCTTAGCTAGCGCAGGCGCTCAGTGAGGAACAAAGAGTTGAATTATAGCAAGCCACATAAAGGTGGTGTTGGAAGGAAGGTCTAGCGAGGGGTTATATAATGAGATCGGTAGCGAACCATACCAATCTATTAGTAGTGTAGCTACATGGCCAGTACAGAAACCTAAGCCAGGTGACAAACCAGTGCCGTCACATGGCAATTGATGAGTGGACGACCTATTCAGTCCCATATAGAGACAAATGACAGCAACTTGCCACCAGGGCTCCATGGCAGAGCTGAAGCTAATCACCACCCAAAAATAGAAGCTAGTGAGAGATACGCAGAGAAGAGACAGACAAGAGCAAGTAGCAACAGCAGCAAGAGATGGAAACACAACCAGAGGTTCAGCTCTAAGATCAGCCCGGCAACGTAGTAGAAGGAACCACAGATAAAAGGTGCATTGCAAGCTTATGAGATAACTCCGATTGAGAGTGAACTGAATTTCCAAAATGGAAGGGTGAAAGGGGAGTGTATGTAATAGACTACAGCCCAGATATATTGGACTCAGGCGTAAAAAACCTTCATCATGTGCCTTTGTTCATTCACCAAGCTGAACAAATGCTTGATCTCACAGCAGAACTTCGTCTCGAACTAAGAGCTCTAGCCCGCGCAGCAACTCCATAGGCTCCTTAGCAGTACCGCTCTGTTATAACTTATACCTCCCTGTTGGAGGTAGCCTTCTGGCTCTATTCCAAAGCCATCTCGGCATGTCACGTGCTTGGTATGCAGACCTGGAAACGCAGGCCTTGGCACTACATACAAACTAGATAGATTCTCTCTCGCAAAGAATACATTACGTTTCTATTGATCATTTGATTGTCACTATCCTTTGGCAGCCTTTTGCGCATACCCCTTACACTCAACTCTTTAAACTTGAAGTTTGGATCTTCCCACTGGGTGTCTTGGTATATCTATCAACCTAAAATACGTATTTTAGAACTGTTGAAAAAGTTGGTAGGCACTCTCATGTAACATGATTATTAGAGAAAAATATGACCACAAGAGGCTCCAATGTTGCATACCAGGCCGAAGCACTGAACGGGCTCCTAAAATTGGATGCACAAGCCGGTTCAAGAAGTGAAGGGAGAAGAGATATACTCCATCAACTCTCCGCAACGACACAACCTCTTTAAAGCCCTCTCGAAGCTTAATAGAAAACGCAACAACTCACCAAGATGATGACTCAACCTCTACAGCACTCACTCCTTGATCTCCTCCGTGCCCGCCTTGTCTATTATACTATCATGCAGCATCACAAACACCGCCACTGCCTCCCTATCCCTCTCACCCGGTAACCCCACGACACTAACCTCACTCACAGCCAGATGCGTAAAAATACAATTCTCAATCTGCAGCGGATGAATTATTCTCGACGCCCTTAATAATCAATGCCTTCACGCGGCCGGTGGTCTTGACATACATCTCCTTGTCCATACTCGCTTCGTCGCCTGTATGCATCTATTTAGAGGACAACTTCCCAATCGGGGACGAGCACTTCGCCGGTTCGAGCGGAGTTGTTCAAGTAGCCTTGCATCAAAAGGTAGCCGCTGACGACAAACTTCCCCCGCTTGCCGATTCTCAGACTACGACTCCACTCCGACGGATCTACAATCTTGGTAGCAACGTGCGGTATAACGCGCCTTAAACTATCAGTCCGTTTCTTAACCAGATCGTCTATCGTCTTCATGTCGCTAACAGGGCTTATTTCCGTCAAACCATAGCAAATCGTGAGTTCGGTAAGATTCAAAGCTTTAAAATCTGCTCGTGGCCAAAAGATGAAGCCGCCTAAAGAGCGTTGCTATAGTATCCACCCTGCTGTCACGGTGTTGCGCAAGAGAAGGTCAATCGTTATATTGATTACCCAGGTAGCTAACTTTAGGAGAGGAAAAGGATTAGAGAAGAAGGAGGAAGGGGTGGGCAGCAAGTCTTGGGTAGATGTCCTCCGCGCACTAGTGACTAAGCGACTCAAGAGAGTTGCTGGCCACTCATGTATTCATCATTCACTACGCAGTGGCTCGACCTACCCGACAATCCACCTAACATATACAAGCATGTGAGCCGTCACACCTGCGCATTGATATCAGCGCCCTTGCCGACCAGCAGCTTCACAATCTGCT
>ML994424.1:0-12068 GCA_010093945.1 Delitschia confertaspora ATCC 74209 | reverse complement strand
TTGTCCTCAGGTCTAATGAACTGTTGAGTATATATACATGTATTGTGTGCTGAGTCAGCAGCAAGTTGCTCCTACCATATGCCGTCTCGGCTTACAGATAATAATAATAACAATTCGATTTAACGTGCTAACCGGTTCCCAATCAGGTCTATGAACACGTTATAGCAATGTGTAGAGCAAAATAAATCCAACTCGGAGAAGTATCACTCTAAATTCCGGACTCTTTGCTTTTTCATCGCCCTACAACATTCTACTCTAGCTATGGTGAGTTGTTCCACCAACTAATGGTATCTGTTATATATCCGCCAGTGCTGCCATTTGGGGGGTCATTATGGCACTGCGTAGGTTTGTTTGAAGGGGTCCTAGTCTCCTATATTCTCATTAGCAATAGCTCTTGCAACTTAGAAGTGTTCAAGTACGTTTGTCTCTCGTGGCCATTGCACAGCAGCCTTTGCCGTTCTCTTCTCCATTTAGATCTCTTAGAGCTCTGTAGTGCGTGTTTTTAGGAGGAGATTCGCATGGGGCTGAGTATAGTTGGGCCGAATGCTAGGGTATGTTGGAGCGTTTGCCGTCCAGTCCCACCTGGACAGCCCAGGGTGATTCCTAGAACTTCAAATCCTCGGCAGCCAGTCATATAGTCCAGGAATTTCTGTAAAAGTACAAAACTGCATTGCTTCATGCTTAGGGGGGCAGTCATAGAACTGAGACACGTTACTCATAACTAAAGAGTTAAGCTAACTAAAACTTAGAGTGCTAATAAGTGTTCTAGCTTTCTAACTAAGTCTATTAAATTATATTTATTCTTTCACTTCTTTGCTCCGCGTTTATTCTACCCGATTGGAGATTGAACATGGTTTCCTAGATAAAGGCTTACCTATTCTATGAATGTAATGCACGTGATACCGTGCCGACCACTTATCGTATAAAGTATTATATCAAAGGAAATTTTAATTTTAACAGGAAAACCTTGAGCTGCTGAGCTGGACAGAAAGGGAGACACGGGCTGAAGCATTGATTCGGTGATCCGAACAAGTGCAAGGCTGTTATTTTATCCCTGAACTGTCATCATCATCTGGCGTTGTCGACCGGAGACCGTTCTTGTAGCATTTTCTGTAGGAAAGGCGATTAGTACCGATTTTACGTCGATTCATGCTCCGATTAGGGCTAGGGTTACGACACGACGTAATGGGATTTAAGACCAGAGTTCATTTAAACGAAAAGGGACGAAGCCAGCGACAGGTGTGCCTAACCCTCTCGCAGCTATATTGAGACATGGAAGGAATCTGCTTGATCACGAATCTGTCTATGTTGCTCTGCAGATGGGTTGAATAACGCTCGAGTTCACATCACCCATGGACATAAGATTTTCAGCTTATCAATTTACCCTCCTACTGGCACGATTCGAACCAAAGTGAACACATATGGAAGGCCCTTCGATGAGAAAATATGCGAGTTTTGTCTTCATCTTCACCATACGCGTGAGTCTGAAAACGGCAGGCGTACATTTGTGAAGCTCCAAAGGACGCCTGGCCACTGCTAGATCAGAGTTTGATCTATAAACTGATTGGTACAATGGAACACCAAATAGCAACAGTGATGAAAGCCCGCACGCAGCAAACAAAATATTGAATTCTACGTTGTTTGTTCAATTATATAACTTCATGACATCTAATTTTCAAGTGTTGGGAAATTGATGTCTTAGTACTGTATACGTATTCGGCCTTCTCTGTGCTTGCCTTTGTTCCGCCTTGTTTCTCCGGAAACATTATGAATGCATGATTTCAGAACCGTTCACCATATCCTGTGCTGGTTTGGTATCATCCCGAAACAACCATCAAACGCCAATCGCTATGCCTTATCCTAAAAATGCTTGGTATCCATCCACACCACAATCCCGCCTCATTTTGGAACGTTTAGTCCATCTTCTCTGATTTGATTCATGGCTCCTGTTCGAATCCTCCCACTAGAACGTCGTGTCCGTACGCTACACCAGCACCGGTATCCTCGCATTTCTGACCTGTCTGTAAATAACTGGCTACGTCAAATGCTCGGCTTGAAGGAAAAGTGTTATGTCGTAATCCGCGCCCAGAACCTACTCCGTGCCCAACCACTCTGCGAAATACTGACACGTGCGGGCGTTGATCTCGCCCTCGTCGCCACACAGTGCGAAGACGGGACAAAGCCCACAAGGCGCGTCGACGAACCCGTTCCAACTGCCCGACCTGTCGTCGTCGTGCACCTTGGCTCCCTTCACGGTACGGTATCCGGTTGCGCCCATCTTCTCTAGTCGGCCATCGAGCACCAGCATTTCCAGCAACTGTTCCATGTCCTCTTCTCGAACAACCAGATTCCTAATGATGCCTGAATTATTGACGTGCTGCAGAATAGAGCCCGTGGTGGGGAAGTTGGTGTTGGTGGGGTCTCTTGGTACGAGCATGATCTGAGGGCGGCCCATAGGGGGTTGGAATGCGTCTTCCATGTCTCGGAGAGCACCACCGTTAGCCACTGCCGCCTTCTTTTGAGCGATGGCGGCGCGGCGTGCGGCGACTGCGGCTCTGTTCGCGCCTGCAGGAACCTTCTCCCAAGTCGCTTTCTCCACGAATTGGGTAACCACATATGTGACGGCGTCGATGAGTGCAACATCCAACTCGCCGTTGACGTGCCAGGATCCGCCTGAAATGTCATCGCTGGGAGTGATGTCGGCGAGGAGATACATTTTCCGACCCGGCTGCTTTACGTTCGAGATGGACTGGATGAGGCCTCTGGATTCCATGGACTTGAGACATTTGGTGACGATGTTTTGTGGGAGTCCGGTCTTCATGCGAATCGTTTTCGACCAGATGCCTGCGCTTTGCGAGTCTTCAATCATAGCGTACATGGTGGCCTCGTCACGCGTCATGTTGTGGAATCTGCGAAAGAGAAACACCTAATATCAGCACAAGACTTTTGTTGGTAGGAATATATGAATCTTACTTGGCCGCCTCTGCCCTTGTCCGCAGCTTCCAACATGCTGATGTTTCAAGCGTCAACAGCTTGAAGAGGTGGGCATTGGTCAGTATTTGGATCAACCTGAGGAGTGTCGGAGTGTCCTCTGCGATTTGAAGGTTCGAGAGATCGCGCTGCACCCAGAGGGTATCTGGAGGTGCCGTGGCGCACTTCTCGTACAGCTCTTCTGCTTTGGACTGGAGTTCTGGGTCTGCCGCAGCGGCGGCCGGGGTGGCTGACGGGGCAGTCTTAGGTAAAGCCATGGTCGAAGGAGATGTACAGAGCGGATTAACGGTCTCTCTACTCGTTAATCTCCCAAAAAGGGACTCAGCGTTCGTCGAAGTGTCGGATTGTGAAAGTAAGAGAGTTAAGAGTCGGCGGGGAACGTGAAGTTCGAAAAGTTGGTGGCCTGTGCGCCGGGTCCGGTGGATCGTTACTCCGGAGAACTACCGTATCACTACCTCACGTGGACCCGTGTCGCTTCCATGAACTTCCCTCTGCCCTCTCGAGTACTGCAACACGTCTAGATCCAACATTCGCTCGGTATATATTTTTACATGGTTACTACCAGAAAACTATTTGGCATCACCAAATGGAAGAACGAAGGTTTGATGTCTCAAATGAACAAATCCGGTATCATGCAAACCACAAAACGCCTAAATATTTAAAAAAACAAAACAATCTCCTCACATTCCACACCCACACCCCTCCCCATGCCTTAATCCCCTCCTCCTAAAATCCCCCCCATAAGTCGCCAAATGATTCTGCCCATCCAGCCTTTGCCCCTCCATCGGCATCGGCCCCATCCACCCCACTCTCGTCCCATTCACCCCCTCCACCATCAAATCCACACCCTTCTCCTTAAGTTCCTTCGTCACAGACTCTACATCGACGTCTAGGTAGTCACGCAAGAAATCACCGACTTCAGTGTTCTCGTGGTTGCCGACAAGGGCGAAGGCGGTCTTCGGGTCTGAGGAGTAGATGTTAACGTCTGCGGCGCTGTGGCCGTGTGTTGACCAGCCGGTTTGGGAGCGGCGCGATATTGCGTCGCTGAAACCGTATTGGGCGGAGTTGGGGTTCTTGACTATGTTGTTGATTTCGTCTTCCGAAGCGTCCTTGATTCCGAGGCCTGAGGAGAAAGCTTCTTGGACGTGGACAACAATGGCGTCTTCCGAGGGGGAGGTGGAGAGGAATTTTTGGTATTCTTGGGTGAGGCGTTCAGCGGAGTGGCTGGCGTTCGCGAGCGGGCCGGGGTACCAGAGGTATTCTGGGTAGGAATCGTGGAGTTCTGGGAGGGATGTTAGTGGGTTGTTTCTGCGAAATATGGGTAGGTTAGAGGGTACATACGTCGTGCGGCTGCCAATCCACCTGTTTCATGATCGCTCGTGCTAACCATGATACCTTCTGTCGAATCATTCTCCAAGAACTGAAGAACGCTGGCAAAGGCTTTGTCATATGCAAGAACCTCATGAACTTGAGCAGCGGGGTCGTTATGATGACCAGCATGGTCAATTCTGCTACCCTCAATCATAAGGAAGAAACCCTTGTCGCTTTTCTCAGTCGCTTTGCTGAGTGCCGACAGGGCAGTCAGGGCCATTTCGTCCAAGGAGGGATAGATGTCTTCTTCGTTTCGGCGGTCGATTTCATAAGGGATGTCGGTTTGCGCAAACAGGCCCAAAATGGGAAGATTGACGGCTGCGCCAGATTTGAGAGCATCAAAGTCAGAGCGGGAAGAAATGTAGTTGTAACCATTCTCTTTCGCCATTGCCACAATGTCTTTGTTGTCGCTCCGGCATGAGTCCTCGGTGGTATTGGGCAAGAAGTGGCATCGTCCACCACCCAGCATGAGATCCACAACGCGACCAAGAGGGTAGTCTCCCACCATTTGCTCCGCAATCCGATCCTCTTCCGAGCGCATATTCACATGCGACGCAAAACATGCAGGCGTTGCATCCGTGATCCGAGTTGTAACCACCAATCCAGTCATGTATCCTGCCCTCTTTGCGGCTTCCAGCACAGTTCCGCAGGGCTCGTGATCTGGAGTAACAGAAATGGCTCCATTATAACTCTTCCGAGCGCAGGAGAATGCAGTGGCACCAGCCGCAGAATCTGTAATTAAGGAGGAGGAAGACCGCGTGCGCGATTGTCCGATCAAGTGCTGGTCAATCACTAGCTGCTCGCTCCAAGGGCTCCCGTTCCGAAACTGGTTGAAGCTCCTCGTCAAGCTTAGACTTGTAGGCCCCATGCCATCACTGACCATAAATATGAGGTTCCTCTTTCCGGAAGGCAGCGCTGTATGGTCTCGTGAATCTTGATGTTTCTGATAGAGGACGGCGAGGACGATGACGACAGCGGTTGCGATAACGGCCCATACAAACAGACCTATCTCGCGCCAGAGCTTCCAGGAGCGAGCAGTCGACTTCGAGGTTCGTTGGCCGGTCAAGAGGGCATCTTCTTCGGCGAGGTCACGGTCGTTGGAGATCTCGGAGGAGGCCCGGTTCGAGAGGAGGGGTCTTTCTCCGACGGCCATGTTGGCTGGGAAAAGAGGAAGAAGAAACTGCTGGATATGGGGGAGAGAGTCGTTTCAAGAAGACAAAAGGAAAAGAACCAGAAAGGAAGGACCAGGCGTGAGAGAAAGGAGAGAGCGATGGTAATGGCTGCTGACGAGTGCAAATGATGAATGATAGACAAGGACGAGGCAGCTGACCTCATCTGGACCAATCCGGTTTAGCGTCACACCTGCAAAAGTCAAGCCTCACTATGGCACCGCCACGCGAGCCACTCTCTATTTCACCTCATTTCATACTTCTTCGCTCTCCTTCTCTTCTCACTCCCCGTTATGGTAAATATTTCCACTCTTCTTTACCTTTAGTTATTCAACCATTTCTTTCTGTAACGAGATGTCTTCTCATCAATCGATTTTCTTTGCATGATTTCTGTATTAGTTCAGGATCTCATCTTATTTTATTGCTCAAGTCTGAAAAATGGAAAGATTTAAGCTCATCTTTTGCACCTTTCTTCGTACGAGGCGGTATTACTAGCGGGGGGCTGGTTCGGCTATATACTCGCATCCGTCATGGCCTTTTCAAGGTCTAATCTGCTTATGTTGCGGGCAGTCAGCTCGCTACTCTAGCTAGCGCTCCTATACCAAGTATTCCTATCCATTTACGCCGTGAAGCGGAGAAAACTAAGGCATGTGGATCCATTAGCAAAGGAAATCGACCACTCAGGGCCAATACCGGAAAGACGAATGCGAGATATAGAGACGGGGCCACTCCACCTGTGATATATGGCATATGGAACTAATTGGGAAGTTCGTCCGTCATGGCCCTTTGACAGGAATTATTGAAGATATAAAGTGAGACGTTCTTCCGGTTTGCCAGTGCTTATCCTTCACCGGGTTATCCAGCGCTTCGTCGGTACTTCCAAACTTCCAAACTCAAGCTAATCCTTAATCTATGCGCAAGCAGATTAAGGGTGCGAGAGCTTATTATTTCCGGAGCATTTTCCACGATTGGCCTGGTGAGGATTGTGTTAAGATTATGAAAATGACGGCTGAGGCTATGGAGAGGGGGTATAGTCGGATGGTTATTCATGAGTGGGTGTTGCCGACGAAGGGCGTGCCACTTTATGCGAGTCAAATTGATCTTGGGATAATGGGGATAGTGAACGGGATGGAGAGGACGGAGAGGCAGTGGGCGGAGTTGTTAGAAAGGGCGGGGTTAAAGATTGTGAATATTTTCAGTGAGAAGCAAGAGGCGGAAGGGATGCTTGTTGTGGAGTTGGCTTAACTTGAGCGTGCGTGGAATGTTTTCATATCTTCATAACTATATCAAAAAATTTTGTATCAGTTCGTGAAGACCGCGAAATTCTAAGTTCTAACTGGCGTGATAACGGTGATTAGTACTAACGGGTAACGTTGAGTAAAATAGACGAACTCAGGATTACTTTGATTTGTCTTCACTATAAATTAGCCCTAGAGGGACTCTACTTCGTCCTCCGGGTGAGAACTGAATGAAAGGACAAGCATTTATTATTACAGAATTACTTTGCTAACTTGGTTTGTCTCCTTATATGGCTATTCCCTTTGTGCAATCATGCATAACATATAAGTTTAACATGAATAAACTGATAGGTCGCATCAGGTATGCATTCATCCCTCTTACTGGCGAATATATCCCCAGAGCCACAGGAATTGCGAGTTTATTCATGCTGACTTAATATTACAAAAAGTATTGCTCTGCTGAAGAGGTCTGAGAACCAGCGAAAGTATTGCTCAGTTCTGCTTTCAGTCCTTCTCCGCCCATCACTTTTCCTCGCAGCTCATACATATGATAAAGCCGGGGCCTATGTTCCCAATTGCAGGGGGTTTGCTACCTCTTCCTTGCCAAATTCCCCTCATCACCCTGCATAAAGAATATTATCTATCTGCTGACTTCAAAAACACATCTTCACTTTACTTTCGAAGTGTTCTCTATCTCTTCCGTCCCTACATATTCCCTATCTCTATCGATTTAGGGGGTTTCGTATCTTCTATTAACAAAACATTGCGAGGCCTCTAATCTTCTTTACATTTTATTCTCCTCTTTCTTCCCGAGCCTATATATCCCCTCTTCCACTCTTCAACACTTCTGCTTTCTCTTTCTTAACACTTAATAGCCAATCGTTAATGATAGTCCTACTTTCTAAGTTTTCCCTCCTATCACACTCTATAAGTAAAACATCTGAACGAACTCGGACTCGTGACACTTTCCCGTCGAAGATGTGCCTCGCTTACTTCCAGTTAGAAATAAGAGACACATAAGATTGAAAAAGATCTATCAGGAGTTAGGTATCTAACTTTTACACTTGCAATGCTTTCAAGTTGGTCGTCCTATGGGTTGGGGTGAGTTGGTTTCATTTACCCTGACCCGTCGCCCTGAGCGATATATAGGCTACAGTTTATTCAATAATACTATGTAAGGACTTGTTCTTACGTAGCTTGTTCTCATCCACCGTTCGTCTCGTCTCTGTTTATAAATCGCTTTGTTGGCTTCACCAACTATAGCACTCCTTTGAGATGAGCTGTTGGGGGTCTTTCATTTGTTGCTTTTACTGTTCTCGCCCAGTTCGGTTCCTTCAGGCGGCTTGCCCCCTAAGTATTGCGGACAGACTCTCTACCTTAAGCCCTATCACTTGTTCAGGTTGTCACGCGGGAACCGCGTACCAATAGCATTTAGCCTCAGCCTTACCTGCGCCACGACTTAGTCATATATAAACTCCTCTCAGTACAGAGATAACTCGGTAGAATTCAATCTTGTATTCACCTCACAAGTTCAAAATGCAGTTATCACACGGCTATATCTTTCCCCCTTAACACAGGTTTATGATGTTCTACTTGAAACATCCTGCACTTTATAAGGACATGAAAGAATGATTCAGTCCATCCACATTCGTATTAATCCTCTGTGGTACATTCCATTCTCTTGCGATATTGCTTTAGCCAGCAGTGGCCCGATCTAATTGGAGTAAGGTCATCCTATATTGTACCTCTGACTCGATTTCGTTCTCTGTTTCTTATAGGGAGAATATATCCCTGCTTTGTTTTCCCCTCCTTTCTATTCAGCCTAGGTCTTCCTTTTCTGATTCTTCTTCTCTTTTTCTTTCACATAGTTTCAATTCCGTTCCACTACCTAGGCTAGATTACATATACAATACGATCCGGTACTAACACCGTTTTGACATTAAGTTGCTTTTAAGACAGCGAAAAGACAAGGTGTTCATAATTCACTAAAATGCCTGACGACGGACTGGAACCGCTCACGGCCTTGGAATAGATGGAATTTGGTATGCACAAGCAGGTTCTGTTAACTGGGGTGGTAACAGATTTGTCAAAACTGAGAAGGAGAATGGTGTCTAGGCAGGGCACCAAGGAGTAAACATAGTTTTTCCTCTACAAAGGGTTTTCCGAAATAGATAGTAGAGTCTGCGTGGGCCTTCTTGGAACCGTATCGGACATAAAACTTGAATTAATAATAATAATAATTCACTAAAATGAAGGTATTATTGCTTTGGCTCTTCGGACTTAGATCTAGGAATACAATGTGATTTCCAAACTATATAAGCTACATATATGTACAGCCTCCACTACTCGACGCTGTTAAATATACCCGATTGGAGATCTTTGCGGAAGCATATCCAAAAGCAAAGCCCTTAAACTCGACTATGACTTGACGGGTTAGGAAGTATAGTAGATAGATTGGCTGCAGGGCGACTAAAAGATGATGGAATCCTGACCGGTGGGTGAAAAAGTGGTTGAAGAGGTGAGAAAATATGAACTGGTTTCTCTTGGATACAGGAGAATATTGAGTTATGAGCTCTTGGGTGAGAGAAAGAGAGTGAGAGTGCAGTATGAGAAGATTGACTAGTGGATGAGATTGCATTCTGGAAAGCTTACAGCGGGAGTAGAAGCCCTCATATATATACATGAGCCAAGAGCTGTCAAGAGCTCAAGGGTAAAGGAGAGTGGAGATAGCATAGCCAAAATGAGTGTATTATTGACGTAAGACAAGAGGCAGAGAAGCGTTTAGAAGATACTCGGACGTAACAGAAAGGAAATATGGGATAGAGATGTTGTAAGAAGAGAGTTGCTCGAATTTTATCGCAACAAAACTTCGGAGTATTAGGATGATATATTGCAGTCCTTAAGTGGAATAAGACGACTAATTGGAAGAGCCAGTAAACAACTTCCAGGTCATTGCTTTAAAGAATACCATTACGTTTTCTTCGAAAGCGGGAATGTTTACATCCAGCTTACAGATCCATTGAAGAGGAAGTAACGCTATTATATTAATTCCCAACCGTCTCTACAGAACGAAAGACTATTAAAATAACTATATACTAGAAGCATAAGAGCATCAAAAGTCACAACTCTCAATATCTCTAATTTTTTCCCCCTTTCTCTCGTACGTTTTTCCCTCTTTTCGAACAAAAAATCCCTAAGCATTGCTATCATTACTACCACACGCATCATTCCTCTTGATCATATCCACAAACACAAATCCAGCGATGGAAACCTTCATCCCGTAGATTCCCCTTATCATAATCGCGCACATTTATCCTCGGTCATCGCCTTTTCATTCACCCTACCGTAATCGTCTCAACTGACGTCCTTCTGACAGTTAAGAGACTTTTCGCTGGCCAACTACCTGAGAAATTGTTTAGTGTGGATGGTGGCTATGCCTAGATAGTACCTGGGAGGAGGAATTAGTAAGGGATGTGAGAGAAAGGGGGAGGAAAGGGGCAGGGAGCCATGAGGGTTATCTTTTTTGAACTCACATCGTAATGCTTAGACGCTGGTGCAAGTTGGATTGGGGGCGGTGATGGAGACGACGTTAGAAACGGTGGTGACATAGGTGGCGTATACGGTGATGATGCTTTGAGTGTGGGTGGCACTGGAGGTGGTGAAGACGCTTGGGGGAGGGGTGGAGGTCCTGGGTGGATGAGTTAATAACTTGATCAGATAAGTGAAAGGGAACGAAAAAGGGAATAGATGAAGTGAAAAGACGATGAGAATGGAAATGAGGAGGGGAAAACGGAAAGGACGGATGGACAGGAAAAGAGAGAGAATGTGTAAAGGGGACTGCGGGAAAGTAAAATGGGGAAGATAAGTGACAGCAAAGGGATTGGCCCTAATATACTTTAAACTCACCTGGTCACGATGGAAGTCCGAGTAGATGTCGTAACATGCGGCAACCCAAAGTGGAACGTATAGCTAGGTCCTGCAAATCTGAAAATCCTCTTCTCCACAGGCGCCACCCTCTTCAATCCCAACAACCTGCCCAGTTTCGCCGATCTCTTACCCATGGCCGAAATACCTTTCTTATTACCATTCTCATGGGCTTTGTTGTTGCCCACAAGCCTCTTCTTGGCGACGGAGGAAGTGCATCCAGAGAGCTGGCTTGCGCCCCAGATATTGGTGTTCGTACTTCCTGGGTTGATGGCGCTCTTGAGGTAGCAGGGGCTGGGAAGACCGGGGGCCCAGCTTATGGCCTGGCAGGAGGAGACAGTGTCGCAAGTTTCGATACATTGATCGAGTGAACTGACGTAGTACGGGTTTCCAGGCTCTGTTGAGGGTCGATTAGCGTCCTTAACACACTCGAAATTTGAAATGAAAGGTCTTACCATCAGCGTCGAAGCGGTCTAAGTAGCACTCAACCGTGTATGTCGCGCCACACGAGCTGGTATAGACAGTGGAGTTATCATGTGGACAAGCCAGCCCAGTGAATGTCGACACAGGAATTGTAGTAGTGCTAGTGGCAGTAACCGTAGTAGAAGAGGTAGAGGGTGTGCCGATAAGCTCGGCATTGTCCACTTCGGAGTTATACTCTAAGGGGTTAAGACTTCCCTTTAAATAACATGAAGTACCTGAAATGGATACGTCGACACAGTCGTCATTGTTGGCACAGGCCTGGATACAAGTCGCAAAGTCAACGTTATAAATCGGACTTCCTACAGCCAAATCACCGCCCTTCTAGATGTTAATGAATGATTCTCCCTATCAGGATCCGTTGACACTTACCCAGCGGTCTTGACTACATCTAATAAGGAAGTTCTGGTTGTTGTAAGAATAGATTTGACCGTCTGAACCCGGGCAGATGGGCGCAGTAGGGGTTGCTTCCGCTGACATTGTCGAAGTCACCATAGAAACTGTGACATCGGCTGAGGTGGCTGTGGACGTAGCATTGGAACTACAATTGCAAGGAGTGGTACTTGGAGGAGCAGAGTATTGGGTTGTGGTCAGGGTTACAGGGTATGAAGTTGTACTGGATTGGGAAGTGATAGAACTTTGCGATGATGCTGACAATGTGGATGTTACCGTTGAAACTGAGACCATTGCTGAGGAAGACGAAAGAGATGAGGTAGCCGAGGAGGTAGTCGAGGAGGTAGTCGAGGAGGTAGTCGAGGAGGTAGTCGATGAGGTAGTCGATGAGGTAGTGAAGGAGCTAATCGAGGATGAAGTAGTCGACGCCGAGAGAGTGGAGGTTATAGTGGAAACCATAGCAGACTGGGATCCAGATGCTCCAGATAGGCTTGCACCCCAG
>ML994423.1:0-12077 GCA_010093945.1 Delitschia confertaspora ATCC 74209 | reverse complement strand
CCCCCCCCCCCCCCCCACACTAGGAATCCCCCGACACCCGAGCTTTGTGTACCTCCACACATCACCACCCCTCACTATCCCTCTCCATCCCTCACCGTCCATTCACCATCCCTCACCGTCCATTCACCATCCCTCTACCACATCTCGCTTTTGCTGCCCCCCCCAAACACAAAACACCTCCCAAGAGTCCCAACTCTCACCATCAACCCCAACCCCCCCGCATGGGTGAGACGGTGGCGATGATCGGCCTATCAGCAACCTGTCTGCGCCCGCAGCGATCGTCACAAGGCGTGCTGACCCCTTGTTTCTCTCTACTCCGGCCAAGATCCGACCGCTAGAGCAACCTTCTCTCGTCAAATCTACCATGAGAAAGTAGCAAGGAAAAAGAAAACATTCGTGCTCAATAAGCCATGCATCCTGCAGCCATTGGTCCTTCTGGGTCTCAATGCCAAGTTTTAGACAGTCGTGCCTGGCATCGGAAGCGGTCAGACCAGACGCCTCCAAAGTGACGGCCTCTCCTTTTGCGGTAACACCAATGCCTGTTCCTCTCTGACATCTCGGTGCAGTCTTCGCGGCTTGCTTCAACCTCTGCCCGCTTTGCTCCGCTGCCTGACCGCACCGTCAGCTGGACCCCCACACTTCTATTGACAATGGAATCTGAACTGTACAGAGCTTCTCCGGCTATTTGGACTATTTAAGTACCATCTGATATCCTCGGTAGGTATCCGCATCATCTCTTGAAAATCATCCTTGACGTATCCATTCCGTCCGTCTTGTATCTCTTCCGGATTGCTCTTTATCATAAGTCCTCCTTAGTACTCGCCTCATTTTTTTTTTCTTTGGTATAAAAGCCCTAGAGCCTTCCCCTAAGCATAAATCTTGTCATGTCACCTCACAACGACGCCCATAGCCCTGTTGATAGCTTTCCTCCTACAAGCCATCTCAATCATCTCTCACTTCATCACCAAGCTGTCCAGCCGATATACAGCATGAACTCATACAATGATTTCGAAACCAGCTCGGTTGAGTCAGGTGACGTGGGTGTTCGTCGTGCCTTGGTCCCCGGCATCTATGTCCCTACGGTGGCATTCTTCAATGCTCTCACCGAGGACGTAGATGTCGAAACCACAGCGAAACATGCCGTCCGTCTAGCAGAAGCCGGTGTTGCTGGCATCGCTACCCAAGGCTCCAACGGCGAGGCTGTCCATCTCTCCCATAAGGAACGCAACCTTATCACAAGCACTACTCGCAAAGCGCTCGATGATGCTGGGTTTGGTTACATGCCTGTCATCGTAGGATGTGGAGCCCAATCCACCAGAGAGACCATTGAGCTATGTCACCAGGCATTTTCTGCGGGCGGAGACTATGCCTTGGTGCTTCCACCGGCATACTATCAGGGGCTCTTCTCTAAGGATTCGGTCATGACCTTCTTCCGGGACGTCGCCAATGTTTCACCGATTCCGCTCCTCATTTACAATTATCCGGGAGCGGTATCGGGAATGGATCTCAACTCCGACGTCATCATTGAGCTCGCTCAACATCCAAATATCGTTGGCTGCAAATTGACTTGCGGAAACACTGGCAAACTAAACCGCATTGCAGCCGCTACACGTGCCGCCACCCCATCAGAACCTGGATCTGGATTCATGTGTATGGGTGGCTCCGTTGACTTCACTCTCCAGACTCTGATCGGTGGAGGGTCGGGCATCATCGGAGGTATGGCCAACATTGCGCCCAAGGCTTGCGTCAAACTAGTCGAGCTGTTCAAGGCGGGCGAATTGAAAGAGGCTCGCAGGCTGCAGGCGATCGTGGCTCGCGGCGACTGGGCAGCCATCCAGGGCGGTATCGTCGGCACCAAGGCTGCGCTCATGTCCTATTTTGGATACGGTGGTTATGCACGCAAACCTCTGCCGCGGCCGAACAAGGAGGAGAACCGCCGCTGGCGTGACTCTTTCGATGAATTGGTCAAGCTTGAGAACTCTTTATGAGATACCCGTCCTAGGGCGATGCCATGATCAAATTCAGGAGCTGAGTTAGCAAGCTACGAAAGATACCCAAAATTTCAACACACACTTAGCCGGCTGTCTCTCATTCTTATGCGACTCCCCCACCTCTTACTCGACCTTCCCCAAAACCTAGACGCACCTTTCGGCGTTCAAGGTTCGTTCTTAATTCCAAGCATGGCATCTTTCCTGGCGTTAGAGCGCTTTGCATAATCTATGTGGCGTTTTCTGCCTTTCTCTTTCTCTTCTTCTCTGGCGTCCCAAAAGGCTGTCCAAAAGTAAACAAAGCTACAGAAAGCTCTTCCGGTCGGTTTTCACCGCTTCTTGCCTTAGGTTGTCCCTTTTCCACCTTTGCCTTTTTCAGCCTCATGATCCCTGTACATATTACCATTTCTTTTTCCGTTCTACCTCCTTGCCTGATAGCCTTGCGGATTTCAGAAATCTGGGGTCTAAAACGGAGAAACACATGGCAGTGTCTGGTACGCGCCTCGGGACCTGGATAGAGCAGCACATACTCGAATGCAGAGAATCATAACCTTGAAAACCTTCATTGGCGAGAATTCTCGTCTATATTTGACCTAATGATGGGCTTTTATCGTGAAACATTTCCCTCCAATCAGAATTTTGCAACTTAAACGGGGCCTTCCTGTTCCTCGACAACTTTTCCCGCACCCTTGCGCCCATATTCCCCAGGGCACGCGCATTCACGCATATGCAGGTAAATCGTTGTGCCGTCTCACTCATGCATAGTGACATTCTTACCGTAGCAAGAGAACTTTTTTCTCTAACGCTGTTCCCATTGATACCAGTGCCCTTCCCCCCCGCCCCCCCCCCTCCATCCGGACACATAATTCATTCCAACGGGGAAGTCAGCAGGTACCAGCACACAGCCACAACCCACAACGATAGATATTCAGGTTAGTATCCAATACCCACAGCGACAGGCGCAATCAACTAGGACTTTGCTGGTCACAAGGTGCCCTGAGTGTACAATGACTACACTCAGCGTCATCTCACATCAGCCTCTCCCCGCTTCCTCCTCTCGCCCAAGTCCGTAACTCGTCATTTTCCAGTCTTTTCAGCTCCCCTCTTCCCGCTTTTATTTGCCCTGGATCCCCATTTCGTCTAGGACAACCAATCGGAATCATACCCGCAAATAGATTGTGGCTGCCCTTTTTTGCTTTTTCTTCCGACCATGATAACTGTATAGAAGATAGTGGAATCGGGAGATCGAGATACCTGTCCCATCCGCAGCTTCGGTGTGCGATTCTGCCTGCAACGGCACCAGCCGATCGAGGATCGGGCGCTCCGATGTGGCCGTTGTAGCTCTCAAGATTAGCTCCAGGTTCCAAGACAATGGATGTCAGCAAGGCGTGACACATTCACCGCTGTAGCTTTTAAAACGGGGGGAGACCGCATACCCATCAACTATGGCAATACCAAATAGCAAAGAGGGGCTTCCCATTGCAAGAGAAACTGAAATCAGTCTGGATATCGTGTACAAACCGATGATACTTCTGCGCCAAAGATGCCGTTTCCAGATAGTCCTGATATGCACAAATTCCCAGAATCCCCGTCCAGAACCTTCATACATGTTAGCCGAATTTAACCAGTATTCCCAATAATCCCATATTCGTATGAAACAGTCCTGACCTCCGCACACCCTAGATAATCACAAGTGCCACGACTGGTCACCTACAGCCTTCAACATAAATCCCCGTCTTGGGCGTTTAGCTCCTCTCCCCATTCCTCTCCGTAGTACCATATCCACCACTCTTTTTCGTTCTGCCAGTGATATCTTGCCAAGTCGCATTGAACCTGCGGCCCGTACTGGCCAACAAGCCCTCTTCCTCTTCCTCCTCTAAATCGGCATCCAACTGCTCCTCATCCATCCTCGGGGCCCTAAACAATGTCATCAAAAAGACAACGAGATAGATCCCCAGGAACACAAACTGCGCCCAGAAGTCGATGATCCCGAAGAACGGGAAGTTTACCGTGACGCGGTTGATAAATGTGCTGGCAACGCTAGGCGTACAAACGTCTTTGGCGACAGGGTTGGAGGCCAGTTCGGTGCAGGGCTTGATGGCGGATTTGTGGTTGCTGCAGTCGGGCTGCTCGCCGGCGTGTCTAGCTGGACGGTCGCAGTAGGTTTGCGGGCCGAAGGTGGCATATTGGGGCGCGACGATCATGGCGACAGAGTAGTTGATTGCAAGGACCATGAGAGTGAGCATGACGGTTGCCATCAAGAGAGCTTGAGGTGACGTGTGACCTTTACGAATCTTGAAGAGGGTAACCCAGAGGAAGCGGATGCCGACTGTGGCAATGCCAACGACAGAGGCGGAAAAGAAGAAGAGAATCAATAGAAGATACAGGACGTAGTCGATGGGAAAAACTTTGGAGGAGATGACGAAGATCCAGTTAATCGGCTGAAAAATGTTGATGTGGCCTAGGATATAGCCGCAATGGGCTTTGCAAATGGAATTCTTCGCTTTGTCAATGCCGGTGATGAGCATGCTAACGAAGATGATGAGCGCCAGGACCATCAGAATTATTCCTCCGAGGAGTTTAAGGGGTCGGAAAACGGCTTCCATCTTAATCCAGGCTTTGACAAGCCAGTGGCGGTCCTCGCCGCTGGATTCGGCTGCAAGGCGTTCCCGACGGATCAACGTGCGTTCCTCTCGGATTAAAGCTTCCAATTCGCGGCGGTCTCTGGCATCAAGACCTCCCTCGCGACCTTCATTTCGCCCTTCGAGCTGACGTTGGCGCTCACGGTTTTGTTCAAGCTGTGAAGCTGTGTTTGCCGCTAAGGCCGGGGCGGACATAAAAGGTGCCGATTTGATCAGCGCGACAGGGAGTAAGGCCAACCCGGAGGCAGTATAGAGTGTGTAAATTAGAGTTCCAACGGTCATGAGGAGGCCAAGTGCAAATGTGAGTGCACGTTCACCGTCTGGAAGTTGAATCAGCGGGATAGCTAAGTGCCAAACGGTCAGGGATACTCACGGTTCTCTTGCAACAGGTGCTTGAAATAGTCCAAGTCGAGACGATTGTCATGTTTCGCTTTTCTGGCAAAAGGTACGAAGAACCCAACGAGAAAGAGAATGACAACGAATAGCAAGAAAGCGATTGTGTATTTGAGGGCCCCCCAGAGCCTGCTTCCAGCAGTTTGTTCTCCGGCTTCAGCGGCATCTTCGTCGTATTCCTCGTAGTAGAAGTAGGTAAAAGGCACAACCAACAGACACAGAACTGCGTCTAAGGAATACAGGGTGTAGTAGACAATCTGAAGGGTGTACACAATGCTGTCCACCTTATCCGGTGTCGCCCAGTCCTTCTTTCGGCCCTGGCTGGATAAAGATGTTGAGGAGACAAGAGCAATGTCAACGGGCATCAATAGCACCGTGGCAAGCAAGGCACTAGTAGTGAAGATGCATACTATTGTAACCGAAGCAGCACGGTCTCTTGGAGTCTGGTAAAGATACACAAATACGGAGGCGATTGTGAGGAGGAAGACGATAGCTACGGCGTAGGCCACCCATATCAAGCTGGTTTGTATGAGAGCCATGATGCACAGAAAGTGCAGATGCTGAGTACTTCATTAGCTGGAGCCCAGAGCTGATGAAAAGCTGAATACATACGGAACTTGAGGAAGATACCACAGGTTTATGGGGAAGCTGAGTGTAGAAGTTGAAAGCAGGTTGACAGATGACGATGGTGGGCGATGTCCCAACGAACTGGAGGTCCAAGCTCCATTGCACTATGATCATTTCTTGGCATCAAGCTCGGGGTCCTCGACTTTCTTTGACCAACATCACTCAAACCATCAACTCTAATTCCCCACCAACACTTCTCCTCAATTAATAGCGAATGCGCGACATGATTGACGGCGCATCTTTACATAACATCACTCAAAATGCAGTGCTACACTGAAATCGTCGCTCCTACCGCCGTTCGTCACGCCGTTCACCTACCTTTTCTCTCCCGCAAAGCGAACAATCTTGTCGTTGCGAAGAGCTCTCTTCTGCAGATATTCGAGCTCAAAGGAACCATTACTGAAGCAGCTGAAATCAGTGGCGCCGAAAACGATGTCTCCCTGATGCCCGACACTGAAGCGGCTGATGTACCGTTACAACGGACCGAATATACCTCCAAACTGGTCCTCATTGGCGAATACCCGCTCGCCGGCATCATCACCTCTCTTGCACGAGTAAGGGTCCGGGGCACAAAATCAGGAGCGGAGGTGCTGCTTGTAGCTTTCCGGGATGCGAAGTTGAGCTTGGTGGAGTGGGATCCGGAGGTCTACAACCTGAATACAATATCAATTCATTACTATGAGAACCCAGATCTGCTTTCGGAGCCTTGGGGGGTAGAATTGGCAAATTGCCACAATTTCTTGACTGCGGATCCGAGCAGTAGATGTGCGGCGCTCAAATTCGGCCCTCGCAATTTAGCCATCCTCCCCTTCAGACAGGCAGACGAAGATTTGGCAATAGACCAGTATGATCCAGACCAGGAAGAGAAGTCTAAGGCGGTAAACGGTGACAGCGGCGCCAAGGCAAATCAGACCCCTTATGCCGCCTCATTTGTGCTTCCTTTGACTATGCTCGACCCTGCTTTGACGCATCCGGTCCATCTAGCGTTCCTCTATGAGTATCGCGAGCCCACGTTCGGTATCATATCAGCTTCTCAAGCAGCAGCATCGTCTCTTTTACAGGAGCGGAAGGACATCCTGACATACACTGTTTTTACGCTGGATCTCGAGCAAAAGGCCTCTACAACACTGTTGTCCGTGACAGGCATTCCGTACGATATTTCCAGGGTTGTTCCGTTGCCATTGCCGGTTGGTGGCGCACTTCTCATTGGTAACAATGAAATCATCCATGTGGATCAGGGCGGAAAGTCGAACGGAATTGCTGTCAACGAGTTAGCCAAGTCGAGCACCGGTTTTTCTCTTGCGGATCAGTCTGACTTGGCCCTCCGGCTCGAAGGGTGTGTTATAGAACAGATTTCTCTAGACACCGGGGATGCGCTCATCATCTTGAACAACGGAGATTTGCTCACACTTACCTTTACTCTCGATGGCCGGTCAGTATCACGTATGACGTTGCAACCAGTTGATGAAGATCATGGCGGCCGTGTTGTTTCCTGCAGGGCATCTTGTGCAACAAACATTGGGAGAGGAAGAATATTTGTTGGAAGTGAAGACGGAGACTCTGTCCTTCTTGGTTGGACCAACAAAGCAGATCTCACCGGGCTTACGCGTTCTGGCGCATTTGAGGACGACGGGGATACGTCAGACGAAGAAATAGTGGATGATCTTGATGACGACCTATACGACGATACTCCTCTACCCGTTAAGCAGACCAAGGCCGTGACGGCTGCAGCCAGCGCCCCCGGAAGTTACACATTCCGGATACATGACGTCCTCCCAAGTTTGGCACCGATCAAGGGAGTTACCTTCCCAACACCCCCTATACCTACTTCAGGTCAGGGCACCAACGTTTCATCTCAGCCCTTTCCCACAGTAGATATCCTTGCCTCTACTGGGACAGGAAGGGCCGGGGCTTTAACGGTCTTAAACCGTGAGCTTCACCCTACTAATATTAAGGAAACTACGCTTGCTTCCGCTCGAGGACTGTGGACACTACATACAAGAAGGCAGGCACGTAAAGGGTTGATATCTGAAGGTGGCCATGATGCGGAAGGAGAAATGGCGTCCGATGCGGAGTACGACCAATACTTAGTTGTATGCAGGGCCGGTTCTAACGGCAACGAGGACACTATTGTGTATCAGATCAACGGCACTGAATTTGAAGAGACTTCCAAAGGCGACTTTGAGCGCGAAGATGGCTCAACGATGAATGTCGGTGCATTAGCCGAAGGTACCAAGGTGGTTCAAGTCCTTAGAAATGAAATCAGAACCTACGATTCAGGTATGTGCACATTCTTTTTCATGTTCAGAGTTGTAGCACTGGAGTGGAGAATTCGCCTCTTGTTCTCCACCCGATCCCCCTTTCCCTCTTCGAGCCATTCCTCTCTTTCGCACTGTCGTTTGCCAGAAAAAAGTTGGCGAAGATACCGGGATATAAAGGACGCCACCAGCACTGGCTTTCAAAAGTACACTGTCAACTGCTTGTGGACCGTAGAAACAATAAATCCTCTTTCCCCTCCTGCAAAATCCCACTTGTGCTACATTCTGTTCATGTCCGCACGTACGTTAATATGGTTCTTGAGAGCTAATATGATGATGACAGAGCTGAACATGGATCAAATTATTCCTATGGAAGATGAGGACTCTGGGGCTGAGCTCCGAATAATCAACACAAGCTTTGCTGATCCATATCTCCTGGTACTGCGAGACGACTCAACCGTCAAGCTATTTAAAGCCAATGGAAGTGGAGAGGTCGAAGAAATGGAAAGCGATGTGTTATCGTCCTTTAAGTGGATGTCTGCCTCGTTGTACAAATCGGCCACGGGGCCAGAAGCAATGGCTTTCCTATTGACCCCGGAGGGAGGGTTACATGTAAGTGCCAGGCACCACTTTCAGTGATGTGCAGTTAACGTTATCAGATATACACGATGCCTGACTTGTCAAGTCCAAGTTATATAGCTGATGGCTTGAGCTTTCTCCCACCATTCCTCACGGCTGAATACGCTCCTCGGAGAACTACCGCTAAAGCTGCACTTACGGAGATTCTTGTTGCGGACTTGGGTGATATGACAACCAAGTCTCCCCATCTGATAGTACGTATAACAGTGACCTTGCAAAGAGGATTCAGCTAACCCCTTTAGGTCCGAACTGCAGACGATGACTTAAACATTTACAAGCCCTTCCATTACCCGGCTCGGTCAAGTTCAAGCTCCGAGCCTTTTACCTCAAACTTAAGGTGGATTAAGCTGTCTCAGCAACACCTACCAAAGTACAGCGAGGAGCCTGCTCTAGATACGGAAGATGCAGGAAGGCGAGAGGAAAGCACTTTGATCCCTCTAGACAATGTTGGTGGATATAGCACTGTCTTCCAGAGTGGTGCTTCACCCTGCTTTATCTTAAAGGAAGCCTCGAGCGCGCCGCGAGTCATTGGGTTGAGCAGTAAGGCGGTGAAAGGTTTGACTAGATATCACACCGCCGCATCTGAGCGTGGTTTTGCATACATTGATGTTGACGTAAGTTTTCTGACCCTCACTTTTCCTTAATATGCTTACGAAGCCTTTAGAACACGCTCCGGATATCCCGGTTGCCCTCTCAGACGAGATATGGAGACTTAGGTTGGGAAATGCGGAAGATACCTCAAGGTCAAGAAATCCATGCAGTAGCATACCACCCAAGAGGCCTTTATGTCATGGGCACTGGACAGATGGAAGAGTTCACTCTTCCAGAAGATACCTACCATTATGAATGGGCAAAGGAAGGTATGTTGATTGTCTGATTTATACTGGATCGGCCGAAGTTGATGGATATTGCAGATACAACCTTTAAGCCGAATGTTGAACGTGGCGTCTTGAAAGTCATGGATGCTCGAACACTCTCGGTCATTGACACGTAAGCCATCCAACTCACAGTTAGTCTATATCACAGTAACCTGATTTATTCTTTAGTCATATTCTTGAACCTCAAGAGGCCATCATGTGCGTTGAGGTCTTGAACTTAGAGGTTTCCGAATCTACTCATGAGCGCAAGCCCCTCGTAGCGGTGGGTACTGCCATTGTCCATGGTGAAGATCTCGCCACAAAAGGTGCTATTTACATCTTCGAAGTTATCACCGTCGTACCTGAGCCCGGTAAGCCGGAAACAAACAAGAAACTTCGTCTAATCTCCAAAGAAGAAGTCAAGGGCGCGGTCACGGCAGTATCGGAACTTGGCACTCAGGGCTTCCTAATCATGGCCCAGGGTCAGAAGTGCATGGTACGAGGCTTGAAAGAGGATGGTACGCTCTTGCCAGTTGCGTTCATGGATATGCAATGTTATGTCACGGTTCTGAAGACTCTGGGCACTACTGGCATGCTCTTGATGGGAGATGCTTATAAGGGGATGTGGTTCGCCGGTTATACGGTATGTTCAGCCTCCCGACCTCTCTTTGGTCCAATCTCTAATTCTCCAGCAGGAAGAGCCGTATAAAATGATGATCTTCGGAAAGAGCCGATCCAAAATGGAGGTTATGGCCGCGGAGTTCCTGCCCTTTGAAAAGCAATTGCATTTCATAGTCGCAGACGCGGACTGCAATCTACATGTGCTACAATTCGATCCCGACCGTAAGTCTTCCATAGTTCCTCCCCGCTCTTGAGTCCAACTAACATCGGATAATTAGAACCGAAATCCCTCTCCGGTCAACGTCTTCTCCACAAGTCAACCTTCCACACGGGCCACTTTCCCACGACAATGAGCCTCCACCGCTCTTCCATAAACCTCCCGTCTACGTCCGACCTTCCGTCTGTCAATAGTAGCTCTGATCCTAACTCCATGGAAATCGACAACCCCTTCGAACCCAAACAACCCTTCTACCAAATCCTCCACACAACCCAATCCGGCACCATCGCCCTCATAACGCCCCTTCCAGAATCTACTTACCGTCGTCTTAACGCTCTAGCCATTTTCCTGGCTAATAACCTCGAGAGTTCCTGTGGTTTGAATCCGAGAGCTTATAGGGCTGTGGAGGGGGAAATGGGGAGTGGATCGGGGACCAGAGGGATTGTGGATGGGAATTTGTTGATGAGGTGGGGGGAGTTGGGGGAACCGAGACGCTGGGAAGGGTTGGCGAAGGTGGGAGGAACGGAGTGGGGAAGTAGGGCTGAAAGGGAGGTTCTTAGTGGGGCGGGGCTGTTTTTGAAGAATTAGTGTGTTAGAGGATGGAGGATGCTGTCTCAGGGAAATATAGGTGATGAATTTTGTGTTGGGGGTATGTAAGCTGTAGGAAAGGAAGTGGGGGCAGTGATGCCGTCGGGGAGTTTTTCTTGTAATGAGAACATATATCGACAAGGAAGATTACAATTCTCCAATTCTACGCATTGTGGAAGTTGGATGGACCGGGGCGAGGCAAAAAAGGCTTTATATTATACACAGACTACACGTGGGATTTAGATATCCTCAACTTCCCTCCAATACCCCTCCTCTCTCCCCTTTTTAATTAACACGTTACTCTCCCCCTCCATCTCATCCACCGCTTTCCGACTCCCCTCCATCCCTACACATGGCGTTCGAACCTCGAACCTCTCTCCCTCTCTCGCTTTCCTTGTCCCCCCTACACCACCCGTATCTATTTCATAAGGAAATTTCAACCATTGTGGCATCAGTCCCAACTGCATCAACACGGTTCCCTGATCCCAGGATATGTGCTCGTGGCAGAGCTTGTCGCCACGGAGTGTCACTATGGATGTCATGGGGATGGAGAGGGGGCGGTTCGTCGGCGGGAGGGATGGGAGGAGCCAGTCGACGGTGCTCGTATGCGTCAGTTCCAATAGGAATTCATCGATGATGCGGTTTATGCTTATGCTCCTCGACAGCAGCCGCAGACGTGTATCCGGCGGGTTCGAGTGGATGAAGTGGTGCGTGTAAAACGCAGTCAGGCGGTCTTTGCCGACACCCCCTGTCATCGTTGGGATGTGGTTGACATACGGCTGGGCGACCATTGTCGCCATTGTGGCGGCGACGTCGCGCTCGACGAATTCGAATTTGGTGTGCTCTTCCCACACAGCCTCGATGTCGAAATGGGGGCCCCCTAGTACCGGTTTCAAGAACTCCAAACTCCGCGTATGCGCTATATTCGCAGATGCTGAATCATACTCTTCCGCTGCTGGTAGAATCCAGTGCGAGGAGTTTGGAGCCGCGGAGGGGTAGGTGTATTTTTTGATATTTCCAGTATCGGAGGCTGGGAGGGATTCGGGTCCCGAGCCGGGGATGTGGAGGAGGTGCGGAATGGAGTGGGAGGAGTCGGATGGGGAGGGGATCGAGGTGGTGCCGGAGTGCGATACTATGGCCTTGATATAGGGGCGGCTATGTAGGTGTTCTAGAACTCGAGGGGGGATGGTGTCGACGTAGGCTGGGTTGAAGATTGGGTGAGTGTAATGGGGAGGATGGGGGGGGGG
>ML994422.1:0-12171 GCA_010093945.1 Delitschia confertaspora ATCC 74209 | reverse complement strand
CCAAGGCTAGCGCAGGGAGATGCGAGGCCAGCTGGACCCTCTCTTTGCCTAATTTTATAATTTCCTCAATATTTTTCTTGATTTCGGCTTCCTTTTCTGACAGCATCTTTGGTCTCCCTCCTTTTATGCCCGCGTGCGCGGGTTTTCTTCCATTTTCATCGCTCGCGTTTGCACGCGTTTCCGACGCGTTTTGAGTGTTTTGAACCTCACTCTCGCGTTGTAGCCCAACCATTGCTGGCGAGGGCTGTTGTAGGATGAATATTCAGTTATCTGATGCGTGGAATTCAGAGATGATTTCAGGTTAATTTATTAATAAGAAGTCTGGGTACTGTAGGAATGGTGTTCCGAAATTTTATAATAATAATAATATATCATTACGGGCAGAAAATGAAAACGAAAATATCGAGGAAGAATCAAGGCTTAAGGCATGGTGCGATATAGGATGTAGGATGTGGAAGTTCCAAGAGAAAGGATTCGACAAGGGACTGGAGGATATGAATGGGTTCTGTACCGGGGAGTTAGACGCGCCTGTTTTTTTGAAGAAGGGTTTGCTGTTGGTTTGGAGGTTTCAAGAGTTGGGTTTGAGGGAGCCAATTTAGGAGTGGAAGGGTTGTTTTAAGCCTTTGGATTTTCTATACTCTGTCTCTTTTCACCTGCAAAACAATTTCTATATGATAATGCTACAATGGATATCGACGCACTCAAGTCATGTCACCACGTATATTCGTAGGAGTGCGGTGGAACTTTAGCGGAGCACATAAGTTTGTTTGACTATAGTGAGAACTGTTGAAGAATATCGGGTTCAGTGCGAGTATAGAATGGCACGTGACTACTAGTTAGACTACTTCCATCGGCACGAGTGCTCGCACATACACAGGAGTAGAATAGTTACAGTATTCTGTTCTTATAACCCAATACAATAACTCTCCTTCTCTGTCTTACCTTCCCCTGTTTCAGTGACACTTGTCCCGGTCATACAGTATACAAGTGATTGTTGTTCAGTAGAAATTACACATAATACCAAAAGTTGTTTATTTACTCATTGTCAGAACCGATAGCTGGAATGAGCATCGTAGATAGCCCATGAACTATCCGATCCGGTTCGATCCCATTGTCATTCACCCTTTCATGTTCGCATATTCGGCCAAGTTCTTTTCACGCCGGTAATGCCATAACACCCTAACGCCGTAGTGCTCTTGCCCCATTACACATAATATCCATTTCTGAATATCATACCCTCTTCCACGGCCGATTAGCCTCCACAGCCCTCACAAAAAGCCCCATAACCTCCCCATAATCCCGCAGCCAATGCATCTCCTCCATAACCCTATAGCCCATCACGCCCCTTGTACTCTGCAACCTTCACCGCGTATAAGCACAAAAACTCAAATGATACTGCCACCGCACATACTTGTCCATCCACGCCTGCCTAAACTTATCCATAGCCACCTCGAGCGGAAACCCAAGGATAATGCGCGAGATGGCGTAACCGAAAAGGACATGCAAGTCTTCGGATGCGCGCTGGAGCTCTGGTTGGACGAAGAAGTCACGCTGGCTGTAACGGGATGTTAGGGCGATTTTTACGGTTTTCAGTACTGGTTTGAACGATGTGGTTAAAGATTGCTCGTTATTACTGGCTTCTTCGGTTCTGGGCTTTGGCGGTGTGGTGAGGCGCCGGAATTGCAGCAGTGGAGCGACCCAGTCTGCTTTTGGGTTGAAGTTCGGCATATCATTCAGATGCACGCATATCTCTAGATGTTGCAGTTTCGGAACCTTCTTCGTTACTAGGCGACATGCCCTCCTCCAGCTTCCGATGTGCTTGGTGTTCCAGATTACGTCTTTGGAAAGGTTTGGTTGCCCTCTGGTTGCGTACTGGAGATTCAGCTTCGTTATGTTGGAGAGACTGGATGGAGGGACAATGGTGAGGAAGTTGGTGATGCGGTTTGGGGCGTCGAATATGAAGGTGGTGTTCTGGTAGAGGAGGGCGGTGACTTCCATGTTGACTTGCTTGCAGACTGGGAGGAGGGCGGAGAAGGAGGAAGCCCATTTTGTGGAAGCTCCATCGGCACGGTTGTAATTACCTAGTTTTCGAGGCATGCGAAGAGTGAACGTGAAGGATGGGGAGCTCTCACTCCAGTAGTCTTTGAGAGGTTTGTCCGGGTCCATGATTCCACCACCGAGCTTGATGAATCCTTTAGGCGCGGATCGAAGAACGGGGGATCCTCGGGCTGCTATCTGAACTCTGTTTCCGCATTCGTGGTAGTAGTAGCCGTATATCTGATTGCGCAGTTCACCAGGAAGGTGGAGAAATCCTGTCTTTGTCTTCGTTAGGGACGTCTTCCTGGCCTGGGCCGCATGGCTAGCTACATGTTTCGGTTTTGCAATCTGCCTTTGGGTGCTTTTCGGTAACATCTTGTGATTGTGATAGAGATGAAACGAGAAAGAGAAGAGAGTGGTTGTTCTGTCAGGTGAGTAGCGCAGGAAAAAGAAAGAAAAGGGTTTATATGCTACAAGAGTAAGTTTCAAAAAGTGATTGAGAGGAAAGTCGTATGATCATTACGCGAGAGAGCAGAATGGAGCAATATGACAATAAGACAATAAGACAATAAAAGAGCTAAAAAGGTGAGTCTGACGGAGTCGTGGTATGGAAGCTGTAACAGCCATTCTATGGGTGAGAGCTATTGAGATGGGTCGTATGTCGAAGTCGAAGCGGTCAGTGTCCCATATCAGGTCTTTTTATCAACCGCTGAAATCGACCAATGCATACAGTTTCATGAGTTCATGTGCAGGTGAACGTCCAGAAGGATGTAAGAAGGATGAAGTTGAAAAGGTAAGAGAAGACGACGACTATATAGACAACTCCTCGCTAAATACCGCTAACCCAAAACGCCCTAGCGGCAGATTCTTGCAAGCGTCCTTCTTGCACAACGCCCACTCCGTCATACAACCCAACCCACCATGTCTCTCGCAGTCCGATCACCACTCAAACGTTCTCTTCTCCAATCCCCCAAGCCAACCCTTCAATTCTTCCAAACCCGTTCCCTCACCATCACCCCTCGCGCCCTCTACCAACTCCAACCCGGCGACCCCAAAGGCCCCAACGAACCCCCAACGCACACCAACGCCGCGCCCTCCAAGTCCCCCCTCAAAGTCTGGCCCTTCGTCCTCATCTTCGCGACGGGAACGTTCTTGTTCAAGGCGATAATTGATCAGAGGAAGGGACAGTATCAGGCTAAGGGCCCCGTTTCTGGTCATAGCCCCAGTCGTCCTTAATTTAATCTGAACCTCATCGAGCCCCGCTATCCCCCCTTTCCACCCCAACATCTTCCACCCTCATTACAACACAACATCAAAGGAAACACAAGATGCCTGCTATCTCAAGTCTCGGCGCAGTCACAAGGGAAAAGCCGCTCTGGAGCCCGGAGCAGGTCACCGTCCTCTTCGTGCTCGGCGGTCCCGGCGCGGGCAAAGGCACCCAATGCGCCAAACTGGTCCGCGACTACGGCTTCAAGCATCTCTCAGCTGGCGATCTGCTACGCGAGGAGCAGGACCGGCCTGGCTCTGAGTTCGGTGAGATGATTAAAACGTATATCAAAGAGGGCACGATTGTGCCAATGGAGGTCACGATCCAGCTGCTTGAGAATGCTATGAAGAAGAGTATGGAGGAGGAGGGGAAGAGTTTGTTTTTGATCGATGGTATGGCCCCCTTTCACCCAGAATGTGTGATATACGAGACGAGGTACTAATAGTGGTGTTAGGATTCCCCCGCAAACTCGACCAAGCCCACGCCTTCGAGCGGTCCGTCGTGCCCTCGAAATTCACCCTCTTCCTAATCTGCCCTGAATCCGTAATGCAAGAGCGCCTCCTAAAACGCGGAGAAACCTCTGGCCGCGCCGACGACAACGCCGAGTCCATCAAGAAGCGCTTCAAGACGTTCGTCGAGACGAGCATGCCAGTGGTGGATGAATTCGAGAAGCAGGGCAGGGTTGTGAAAGTGGAGGCGGTGCAGACGCCGGACGAGGTGTATGAAGATATTAAGGGAAAACTGAGGGAGAAAGGGGTGGAGCCTTTGAAGGTGGACTTTGTTAAGAATTAAGTAGATTATTAAGTGAGTGTTTGTTGTTTGGTTGTTTTGGGGGTGTGATGTGCAGGGCAATGGAGTAGCGAAATACCATACAGTATATACATATAGAGGATAGAAATTTAGGCAGAGATTTGGGGCTGTTTTCCTTCTCTGCATACCTATGCCCGCGTCCGTATATACAGCCACTTCTGAATATGTTTTTTGATGCGAGGGGCCCTCTAACTTGGAGCATCGACCGGCCAAGAGGCCCAACTAATGTAGAGTCATGGCCAGTGTTTGTTAGCTTTAAATCACCCTTCGTCGTAAAAGTCGTTCTGGCGAATCAGTCTGTTTCCAAACTTCATTGCGTGGCCGCCGACTTCATATCTGGTGGAATGCGACGCCGACTTGGCATTTGACACAGTTCGAGCCCAATTGTATACGGTTAGCATCCACTTTACTGAAGTATAAAAGATAGCACAGGTAATTCTGGATTTTGGATGCACCTGTATATTATTAGTGACGTAGATCGGCAAGTCCAGTGTTGGTTTTTCTAGCTCTCTCATTCTTTAAGGGAGTTCCGCATAGATTCACAGATTCATATGCCTGCCCACTCGTCATTGTCAGCATTGCCTCGTGGAAACAAGTCAAAGTCGAAGTATCAGATTTCCATTTTCTATCAGCGCCAAAAGCTAAGAGCCGGCATCATCGCATACATAAACGGGCATCCATGGCATCCATGACCCAGAATGAAAACCTCAGGAAATGCACCCATCCTTTTATCGAAAAAGCATTTCGCACCATACATTCACACGTCTAACTTTGTCATACGGGAGATACTCACCAGGCTCCCACCCAGCCCAACCGCCTAATCCGCATCCTCATCAATCTCCTTAAACCTGGGCTTCCCCTTCCCCTGCCCACCCTGCTGCTGCTGAGCCCTCCCCATATTTCCACCCCCACTCGCCCTCTCCAACTTTGCCTCCACCTGCCTCTGCTCCTCCTCCCGCTCCTGCAAAAACCGCTCCTTCTCGCTCTGAATCACATTCAGTACGCCTGTCAAGCTATTCCGCCACATATCCAACCTCGACGCCACCTCACGCCACTGGTTCTCGCCGAACACACGGTAGGTCGATCGGTGGATCAGGAACGTCTGGTTCAGCTGGCTGAGTTTGCCTTCGACGAGCCCGGCGCGGATCACATCGATGACCCACATTTCGACGTCCTCGGAGGGGATTTGGAGGGCCTTGGCAATTTGGGCGTAGGGGAGGGAGCGGGTTTGGCCGCTGGATGCTGCGAGGGAGGCCAGGGTGAGAAGGCGGATCTTGCGGCTCAGAGCGGAGCCGTCAAGACCAGACGTCTCAATCCAGCCCTCGTGTTCGTCGTTGAAGTCGTTGAAGTCATCCAAAGAATCCGAGGTGAAGATCTCGAGGAGCTGAAAGTAGATGGGTTCGGAGTTGCGGAGTGCCTGGACGGAGTCCAAATCGGTCAAGTCCTGGAAATCGTAGTGTGCGGGGTGCGTGAGCGCGGATTTGAGGGCGCGGAGTGAGAGTTGCCGGGCTTCGTCGCTCGACGCTTCGTCTGAGGGAATGGTGCGCAGAGCCCGGATGAGGTATGTGTAAGCATGCTCGTCTTCGCCGACGTCGGCGGCTAAGTCGCTGATGGCGAGGTACAGCTTGCGGGCATCCTCCTCTTCGACGTCCCAGGCTTCCAGCCAGGCGTCTAGTTGTTTCAGCTGTGGGCGGAGCGTCTCGAAGTTGGTCGAGGCGCGGATAACGCGCAGGATGGCGAGCAGGACATGGTACCGCAGTTCACTCGTTGGCGAGATCGTGTTGAAGATTGTGCTGAGAACGGAAAGGGCCAATCCAGAGCCGTTTGCGGGGGAGGATGAGACTGGTGCTGTGAGATGGCCGCAGATCTTGGGCAAGAACATGGCCAGGTTCGGCGATTGCCGCGCAAGGTGGATAAGGAGGTTGTATGCTGCTATGAATTCTGTCACGGTGAAAGTCAGCATCGAGTTCAGATATGGGAGTCTAGAGGCGAATTACCCTTCTCCGGAGCCTGGTTCAGCGCCTGTCCGCCCATTACCAGCCTCTTCAACACCTCATCTTTCTTGTTTTCCTGCAACAACTGCGCACATTCGGCCTGGATGTTTGACGTCTCGTCGCCTTGGGATTTTTTGAGGCTGTCAATGTAGAGTGCGAGTTCGTCGGCAAGCTCCTCAAAGGTGCCCTCGATGAGGAGTGTATTCGTAGGTCCCGGCATATTGAATCTTGTCCCGTTCGTGTATATGCCTGGGGTGTGGGAGGAGAAAGTGTCGTGGGGTCGAAAGCGGTGGTCGTGCCTTTGTCTGGATTCTCCCTTGGTGGGATTTTGGCGGGAAATCTTGGCGCTGTTATCGATTGCCTTCCACGTGACTCTGCCGAACGTCTCTCTCTTTCACCTCTCTACTGTTTGTTCAGTTACTTTCTCAACTCACATTATTCTTTTATTATTATTTTTGCTACAGTCATCTCGGTACGCTTCTTTGCTCAGATAACTGAGCATCAATTCATCATCCTTGCCTTAATATCCCGAGTAAGCTCGCACCATCGACTCTGGACATAGTGGGTAGTAGAAGTTTACACATTTCGCATGCACCTTTGTTTTTTGCGTTCAGGCTTTTCGTTCAGTTCATATTTCATTTCTTTTTTTTTTTTTCTCTTTTGAATTGATCATTATATGGTGGACTCCCCGTTATCCTTCGCTCCTAACTCCTTCTCATTAATTTTTTCAACCCGCACAATCACTCTAACCCGCTTGGCTGGACCTGGACCTATTCTGTTATTCTGGAAATAATTACATTTCACTTCTAAAAATTGCTAGCAAAGTTATCATTCTTTTTAACAGGCCATTTTAATGGTGAATGTGTTTTTCTCCATTATACCGGAAACCTTGACGACATTCCTCAATCGCGAACCGTGCTTTTTGCTTTACCATCCTTAATACCCTCTTAAACTCACCAAAGTAAGGTATCATTACTGGTTTCCTCTATCCTCTTCAATCTCGCCCAGGAAGGGAAGACCAGATGTTTTCTATCTTAGGCTTTCACAAGCGAAATTGTAATAGGTACAATACTCTGTGTAGTATTACTCACGCCTGCATATCATTAGACTCTTCTCAAACCGTAACACCATCATCTGGAAACTCACCATCATATAACGCCACCCCCCCAGTCCCCGTCCCACTCCCAACAACAACCCACGTCCTATTTGCCAACGTACTCCCATCCTTAACCCCCAAGCTATTCCCCTCTGTCGTAAACGTCGCCCACTCCATCAGACTGCCCCCGGGGATATTTGTTGAATTGGGATTTGTCGCATCGATCAAATTCAAGAGTACAGAAGTTGTGCCTTGTAAAGCGACTTGGCGGGAATCGTCGGAGTTGTGCAAAGCGTAGGTGCCAGTGGGCGTGTATTGCGTTGTGAAGAAACGGGCAGCGGAGGAGGCGGTAGCAGCTAGGGTGTAGCGAGTGGAGGAGGGGGCGAGAGTTAGGTATTGGTTGTTGTAGGTGGCGTTGGTTCTGGGAGATTGTTAGGAGATTGGGGATAGAAAATGCGGATGAGAAGGGGATGAGAATTGCGGGAGATGGAAAGGGTGGCGAACGATTTAGTTTGCAGCGTGTAGAACTGGGTTCCTGCTGGCGGTGGGGCTAGTTCAAAGAGACCGCCCGCGGAGGTGAGACCGCAGAAGGCTACTGGAGCAAGGAAGAAGCACTTCATTGTGGTTTTTATTCAGCTTTTTGGGGTCTATAAGAAGACTTTTACCGAATGAAGGGATTGAGCTTGGAGATGGAAAGGAGACGAAAGGTAAAGGAAGTTTCTTTAGTTTTATACTTCAGCATATCCTCAGAGGCAGGCTTCCCTTCTCTTTTTCACGCGTTCTTCTATTTCATATTGTTCCTGCGTTATTTCCATATGAAGCTATATCAATGCGGAACGGTAGGCCGATTGAAGCACCAGTCCCAACACTCCTCATTCATATTGCTTTTAGAAATTATTGAAAAGAGCTCCAATACTTCATTGGGATATTTATGAGACCCCCAAATTTTGGAAAGCAAGGGTAAAGTTCGACTGCGATATCATCCACTTCCCGATTGGTCATAGGGTTTGGGGGGTTAATATAGGGGACGATCACCCGGGATTGTTCTGCATGGAGGTTGTTGCGAGTTGAACACCCTAATGTAGGTACGGTTCCTAAGTTGGTGATGAGGTTAAGGGTTATTTAAATTCCCAACTGCCGGCTACAATTCACTGCGGAGAGCAAAAATGCCGCCGTGTATCCGCCACGCGTTGCTTCATATACTCTGAGGCACGTTTTACGTTTCGTAACACCAGGAACTGGAAGATCTCCCAAGTAGTTTGGGATTCGTTGTCTTAGGCATTATGTTTATGAAGAGGTGGGATATAGGCTGAGATCGTGTCTGAGCATCTTTATGGTAACAGATTATTGGCCTTGAAATATTTATCGGTCCATCTCTCAATCTGGAGGATTGCTGGTCATCATCGGCGCGATAAATTCTGGGGGAAGGTCAGAGGGTATACCGTCGTCTGAATGGCCAGGTACAGACCTGAAAGATTTTTCGATCGACCCAACAGATTACAAAAACTCGAGTATATAGCGACTCTATCTAGTATAAGTCGTCTGCACTATCAATCTCATCTGTGCTATAAATCGAAGCTCAAGGAACGGATTGCAGTCGCCTGCGATAGACAAATAAAGGAGAGAAAACGCGCACAGCTTTCTACGTGGCCTGTTGGCATCAGTTAACGAAATAGTAACGTCGATCGATAATAAGCCGCGCTCAACTGAAGGTGAAAATAAAAATGTATTGCGAAAAAGAAGTTGAGATAAAAAGGATACTCCTGTATTCGAGCCCTCAACCAAAAAAGCTTCCACCCAAGTCGCCCAATTCCCGCCTCAATGCGAAAGCGGATAAACTAAAGAAAACTGTTCCTCAGGCCCGCTACGGGAGCTTTACGTCTGATAAAGCAAAACACAAATCTTATATCCCCACAGTGCCTCTCGCGAGCGCCGTTCGGAGCACTGATCGCCGTCGCAAACCATCGCCGGAGCTAGGGTCCAAGCAATATATTGTACATATGTAGAAGGTTGAAATGACACGCAAAAAGTAATAACAAGACAGTCTGACCTGTCACAGAGATTAAAACTACAGACAAGTAAAAATCATCACCCCGACCCTTTTATATTCCATCATCCGTCGCGCTTCCTCCAATTACGCTCACTACCCTGATAATCATGGCCCTAATCCCCCAAACCCACCATCTCCCAAGCCTTCATACCTCTCGGATAAGTATTTTCTCTCTAAAAATTACCAAAAGTTTGTCTACCCACTTAACCTCAGCAATCTCGACCCACATCCCACTCCCACTTAGAAACTCATCCTCTACTCAGGAGAGCAATGGAATAGCCAGCCTAGATACCCTCGTCCCTATCTCAGTCACCGTGGGTTTCCAACTAAGAACCCTGGCCACAATTACCTGTTGGCGAGAGGAAGGAGTTCTGAGGTGGTTAGTTATGGGGAAGCGCGTGTGGGATGAGGAGGCATGAGTTTTTGGAGCTGGGGGTGGTGCTAAGGAGATGGTTCATGTACTCGTTTGAAGGACTTGAAATCTTTACGGATGTTGAAAATAAGTATGGATTTAATGGAATCTGCAAATTGAAGAGTAAATGGAGTCGGTAACTGGGCCTTCTCTAACAAGACTCAGCTAGTCGAGTGAAGGGGAGCATGAAAGATATCTAATAGGAAGAGCACTTAGGGAAAAAACCGAAGTAAAACAAAAAAGAGGGAGTTATTAAATATAGTAAATAAGTCCGGAGCTGCTTCAGTAAGCCATTCCTGTTGTGGGGTAATAATAAGAAGTACTTACAATCTTTACAAATATTAAAAAAGCGTAAGCCAAATAAAATGCAAAAATCAAAGTACAAACAGAGCAGGGAAGTAAAGGAAGTTTAATGCATGTTCTTAGGTTGTCTGCACGGAGTGGACGGATTCCAACGACGTTATATCGCGTCTTGCAAGCTCTGCGCCATGCACAACATAGCAAGCCTCTAGTTAAAGGCTTGGAGCGGTTGGTTGACGGCGCAAACCTTAACCGCACTCTAACCTTATATGACGATGAAGAGATATAACGTTACACCTTTTTCTTTTTCTAAAGTTAGTCTCACACAGTGCCTCTGGGCAGTTTTACTTATTTATAATTCTTTTTTTTTCATGATCTCTTCCGGCATGTGTGCTGCAAAGCATCTTCTCCTCACTTGGTTTCTAATAAGGTCTACTTACAGCTGTCCGGGGTCCCTTTCTTCAAGATTCCAAGTGTATATGTTGCGCATACATGGCAAGTAAGAAGACTTGAAGGAATAGCTTGTTGATAGTTGATGAGTAAAGCGAGAGAGCACCAGAATTTTAATGATTCTATTAATACCATTCTGATAATTGAATCTTAAACCCTGTTGAAGACCGCGAAAGAGAAAAGAAACCCTAAACATCAACTATGCAGGCAGATCATCACTGTTACACTGAGAGCTGTTCTCCATTTGCTCAGTCCAAGTAATATGTGCATCCTTATGTTTTGGAGTAGCCCAGGTAGTGACATCGACCTGCATAGTGCCCGCATCCATATGTTCTGGAGCTTTATATGCCCGGCCAGGCTCGACATATGGGTTCAGTAGACTTCGCTCAAACAACCCTTCCGTGACAGAAAGTTTGAAACTGCGGCAGGAAAGTCAGATTAATATCAGCCTTGCTTTTCATGCATGTGGTATGACTTACTCGTAACAGAATCTTTCAGGATCATACAGAACCGCGTGATGACTGTGCATTCGCGCATATGTGTACATGCCTAACGATACCGCCAAGACGAGCGTTAGTATCTCAGAGTCGTTGACGTAGTGCGTGTATCTCATGGGATAAAAGAAATAACGGTTGAGACTCCAAAGTATCTGGGCGGTGTTGGTAACGAGAGTGAGATATGATAAGCGGATGGCGAGGTCTTTCCAGACCCCCCATTTTGTTTGGCAATCTTCTTCCGACAATGTATCTCCTTGTTTTTTGTTTGGTTTGAAGCGGTAGAGGAAGAATCCGTGTCTGTCCGGGAACCGCGCAATGGATAAGGTCTACCACGATACGTGAGTGAGAACTGGAGGCTTGTTGACGAGTGTCTCTTACCTGGTCATGGTACCAGTCTGAGTACCTTCCGAGGTAAGTACATCTCCAAAGCCAGAGATAAACAAATACCAAGAGCAGAGGAAATTTCCAGAAAGTCATTGCAAATGAAAATGCCGATTGAGCTGCCACAATCGATGGATTGTCCTCATCGAGAAAATGGAAAACCAGGCACCCGGAAGAATATGACAAACAGCGAATAACCATTGAAGCAACCACACTGAGGTAAAACGAACATGCTTTCAGTTTCTGCATTGAATTCGAAAATTTGATCAAGCAGTAGAGAAACGGAAGTAATACGAGGTAGGTTTCCAGTCGTGGGCGCCCAAGGATATCTGTGAGGAGGCGCGCCTGCGGGTATCGAGGATTTCCATAGTTGGTAATTAGACGGCTTCGGTTCTTAAATTGCTGGAGATCCGAACCCTGTTTTTGGGTGATTGCCTTCGAGAGTTCATTCCCAAGGCAAGTAAAAGCGAACGGTGCTAGCCAGGCGAGGCAAGTTACTCGAAAAATGAGAGAGAGTCTTGAAAGTGATCGCTCGAAAACCGTATAGCTGGTGGTCTTCTGTACCTGATTTTGAGGGTGATAAACAACAACTGGATGCTGCCCCAAGAACATTGTGTACAATGCCTGTGTCACAGCATACGTGAGTTTGCTGCTGAGATTCGAATATGTGAGGAGGGAGGAGAGACTCCATTGGATGAAAAACTGCACAATGATCTCGGTTGTAAAACCCATTGCGTAGGTCGAAAGTAATGATGACTGGGGGAAGAATGTGGAATGGAACAAATAAGTGAGAAGTGAGAAGTGAAAATTGAAAAATAAGAGTGTGAGAGGAAAGAGTGAGAGGAAAGAGTGAGAGGAAAGAGTGAGAGGAAAGAGT
>ML994420.1:0-12189 GCA_010093945.1 Delitschia confertaspora ATCC 74209 | reverse complement strand
TTTACGTATTTTAATTGTAAAGCAAGGTGAAGCAAATGATTGTTGGAAGGCTTATGGCAAGATAGACTTGGGTCCGCATGTTGGAGCATTATTCCGAATATATCAAATGTACAGCTCCTGACTATATAGGCTGAGATTCTGAGCGCAATTAGAAGGTTAAGCTTAGTATTACCATGAATCAACTACTTGGTTGAATTACTTAGATAAGTCATGGTCACATACAAACTGTAACAAATTACTCCTGACATCTGCCTGGAAGCCACAAAGTCACTAGAAGTACTAAAATGATGAAGAGATGGAATATGGGTTGATAGCCAGCAGCAAGAAAATTAATTTTCTATCTACCTCTATAGGACCTCTTTTACACAGAGGTGTGGATCATGCGGTACAAGATCGTAACATAAAAGATCCATGGAATATCGTACTGTATTGAATTTACGGTTAAAATATAAAATGCTTATATAGCTACAGTAGCTGGTGTTCGATCGAATGCGTGCGGCTGGGTCGAACCTGGTGCTGTAGAATTATCGATGATGGCGTGGATGAATTTCGTTGATGCCGCTACTGGTTGATTGGAAAGGATGGTTTCTCGGCACGTTAAGATATCAGACCACTGACTCCTTAGCCTGATGATGCGCTAGACCTAGCTAATCGGACCCCTTTCCGCCTATTGCCTGTATCCCCTCCTGTAGGGCGTGCATTCCAACTACGGTACGATTTAGATATGGTGGCTGTAACGGCCGTCAATTACGTTACTATCTACACCTCTAGTATTTTACAAGGTAAAATAATGTGGATCAGATGGATAAGGGCAAGCTGCATCGACTTGCGGGAGAATTGACATTGGATAAATCACCTCACTGGACCAGAATCTGAACGAGAGCCAACAGTGAGTTCTCCTGCCGCATGAAGATATTTAGAAGCTCCGTGGTGCAATAGGCTTTTGTGTTCGACTGTCACTCATACAGTATCTATCGAGTGGTTAGTTTTTTCCAGCTTATCGATCTATATTCTCATGCCTACGGTTGCATGTGATACAAATAGATTAATAAATTCTGAAAAGGAAAAAAATTGATAGGCTAGAATGAAGGAGGAGAATAGGTTGGAGATGATCTCGTAATATATTTCATTTGCGTTTTTCTTCCGATAGCTATGTATGCAAGGGGGTAATGTAGTTTGTTCGTAAGAAGAAGGAGCGGACTGTGTTGTTATAAGCTTGATAAAGAGGGTTGAGCAGACGAAGGAAAAACCAGCCTTCCATAGTCTAATATCTCAACCCAGCCTTGGAACTTCGGATATCTCCCACTTTACCAATAACATGTTGTCCGCGCTCATCCTCGCCAGACATCACTTTCTTGGTCCCAAATACATTCGGCCACTTCTTGTGCGGAATATTGGTCCTCACGCCTTTAATATAAGCGCATCGAACGCCTTCGCAGCCTCAAACGGGTTCATGGAGACATCCCGCCCGACAGCCAGCACCCTAAGGAGGCTGACTATCATGCCACTGATTATGTAGGCCTTGTCGGTAATATATATATCCTTTCATGTCATGGCCCTTGAACGGAACGGTCTGCGTGGCATCATTCGCAGTCTCATTGTCGTTTGCCGATTGCAGGGAAGTCCTGAATGCAATTTCTCGGAGCGAGTTGAGCATGTAGTCAAGGGACTTGTAGAATCTGGGTGATCCAGAGTACATTTTACTCTTACTGTATTAATCCACAAGAAATTGATTGGCTGTGGCGCAGATGAGTTATATTGTGGGTGTAAGAGCCACCACATCGAAGATAGCACTGGGATTGAATAGATAGTCGGCTGCGTACTGGAAGCCGCCCACAGTAGTGTGTTCCTTATAGAGCCAGTAGGGGCCAGTGAGGTTTCTGGGGTAAGGATATAAGCTGCTGATGTGGTTGGTTGGGAGAGTTCATACTTACACAGCGAGAATAGAGCTATCGTCTTTCCAATCAGTTGATGCCGGGGAGACGGTACCATTCTTCATTTTAATATTATAAGCAACACCGTCAGGCACTAACTTTCACCCATGAGATGTCATGGAATATATAGACTTGTTACCGGCAAGCCGGTCGCGCAATTCCCCCGAGTCATTTTCACCTCCGAATACGGCGTTCAATTCTAACCCATCAATATTATATTGCGGACTATAGTAGCTTGAGTCATCGGGATAGAGCTCATAAAGGCTAGCGGTAACGTTAAAGAGGCCAGTCATACCCCAAAGGTTTAAAAGCGATATTGTTGACGTAGCAGTCAGGGTCAAAGCCAAAGTCCTAGAAAATGTAATACGGAGTTCGGTAAATACCGGATAGGTGGGAGAGGGTTATTCGCACATGGCCGGTTGATGACCATTTTTTACCGCTATCTGAATGGGCTAGCGTCATATTCGAGCGCAATGCACATTGCTGGATGATTTTGCTGAATTTTGGAGTGAGTCTCGCGGTTGGAGAAATTAGGCGTCCCCCATCTCTTTCGAGCATCATTACAATGTAATTGCCGGGTAAGCACTCTCGATACGTAGATGGATAATTCGTTTCGTGTCATAGACAACGTTACTGTGAACAGACGTTACTCTCTGGGTTAGTGGGCCTTTCAGAAGGGATAGCGTGACGAAAAGCAAGCTATTTCAGTGTGTTTAGAACAATCGGCAATAGTAATACACTTCGTCTTATCGAAGAAAGCCTTACCGATAGCTATCATTCTGCCCCCACTGCGGAAGCGCTAAGAACATCATCAATGAGAGATTGCCCGCAGAGTCAATTATAGTGTAGCTCTGATAACTGGAATGCATTAGGATACTTCGTACTTTAACCCCTTTAGTTGGGGTAAGTTACCGAAGAAATAGCCATCGTCGGAAGGATAGAATTAATCCTTCCGTCAAAGCGAATCTAAGCTGTACGGTCGCTACTGTGGATATGATTGCAAGGTATATGACGGTAAGATACCGTAATCCCATTGCCATGTCGGCTGAAACGGTTTGATATAAGGATGGCGAGCGCGCCAAAGGTACCTTAGCTACATTATGAGGGAAGTGTATAGTCCTTTTGCGTACTTAGATAGAAGCGCACCAATCAAGGATAAAAGTCGAGTAACGGCAATTGACCCAAAACCCTGGTTTCCATAACAAGGATCCCTTACCGCCAGCTTCTAGTGACTGTTATTTAACATTGTGTACTTTGTTGATATCGTTAGGGGACGGCAATACGGTCTCTTTCTTGACGTCGCCCAGGTTCTGCTCGACATGTGACCTCGGCCCTGGTTCTCCTCTGCATTTGATTCACTCACTTCGGAAGGTGGGACATATTCATAATTAGAGGCACCTGAATACCCAGAATATCGGACACGGCTCTGAGGAACAGAGACCCGGTTATGGCGCAAATTAGAGCATATTTGTGGAACGTATTTCTTTTGGCGCCCGTGAAGGAGTAGAGAACGTTCTGTTAAGAACGTGTTGGCAGCTTTATATCGAAAAGAATCTGAGACGGTATGTTATGGTACATAACAATACGTAATGGGGCGTAACTTTAGGAGATGCATTAATATTTCGGTTGAGCGCCAGCTTGGGGGCCAGTTTCTAATCCTTCATTTGCAGTGGCGCGTATCGCCGTCTGCCGGAACTCGAATGGTTGTCGTCGTCAGGTGGCCGAAAGAACATCAATCCCGTCACTCCTCTGAATGGAATTGCTAAAACAGTTTTTTTACTGCTTGCTGTGGTAAGCAGCGAGCGTGAGCTGTACTCCAAAGCTGTGCTCTTCCACTTGCAGGGGACATGAAATCGTAGACGGGACAGAGTCGATTACCGGTGATAATTCGGCCCATTAATATTGGAAGAGCTCCCTAATCAGAATCGAGGACTTACCTTCCCGTATTATGATCATGTATTCAGAAATAGGTTGACATATAGCTAAAAAGTGTGGTTGGGCCTGATAGAACGAGATACACACTGCGTTATGACCATCTTGTCACCCTTGCTCTGCGACGTAGGAAAAGTCTCGGCTCCTCTGCCCCTTCCTTCCTACTTAGAAGAGAATAAGAGGAGAGAAACAAGAGAGAGAAACAAGAGGAGAGAAACAAGAGGAGAGAAACAAGAGGAGAGAAACAAGAGGAGAGAAACAAGAGGAGAGAAACAAGAGGAGAGAAAGATAATCATGATAGGACCGAGAAGAAGAGTCTAACTAATAGAAGTCTACGCCTCTTCCTGCTTTAAACGGTGATGCCGAAGCGGTGAACAGAAAGCAGCAATCAGGTTTCAAGGAAGGTGAATAAATTTATCGGATTCACCCCAACTAGCTTTGACCAACCGGACAAGAGTACTTATATCCCTACCTCTGGTCGTGTGTATTGCCCATTGGCGTAAACACTCCCATTTAGAGCTAATGACAGGAGGGATAAGAAAGAGTGGTGAACCTCGCCGTAGCGGAGGACCAAGCAATGTTAGGTATAAGGTACCAAAGTGTGCTGCGGGTGCTACAGGTGCTGACATTAAGCAAGAGAGGCAGTGCCAAAACCGATAGAAGCCGGAGTGAACGAAGGATGCTATGACTCCCAGTTCCCATTAGTAGAACCCCTTTATGCACAGCCAAATATATATGGTTTCCCACTCCAAGAGAAAGTTCTATCCAGTATTACCGTACTCCTAGGAAATGCCAAAGATATTCTCCCATATACGGTTATTAAACGAGTCATTTACCACTTCTCCAATCGTGTAATCCGCATTCTATCTCAAACTTATTGTTTCATCATGAGACGCTCTATGCCTTTTTGCCAATCCTCGATATATACGCCTTCCACCCTTCCTGGCGATACCGCTCAGCTTCCTCCAACCGATCTTTCGCGTTCACAATTCCACGACCCACAATAATAATATCACAGCCTTTTTCAAACACAATGTTATGCGGGGAGTTATACTGCTGCCCTAAGCCATCTCCAAGTTTCTTGCCTTCCTCGCCAGGATGGGGCAGCTGCACGCCCGGTGTCATAGTGATGAAGTTATCCTCCTCTTCGCTGTTGAGGCTTCTCTGGGCGATGAAGCCCATTACGAAATCCCGATTTTGCCGAGCGATTTCAATACATTTCTCAGTATATTCTCCCGTGAGGAGCGCTCCCTCCGACGACATCTCAGCGAGGAGAAGCAGAGAGCGGAGGAATGGCGGTTCGCCGAGACGAGTTAGAGACGCTTGGGTGTCAAATGCATCCGCCGTATGCTCGCCCGATGACGGTCGAGGCGATATAGATTCTGTCCTTGTCGAGATAGTTGTGCTCACGCTGACTATGCTGCATTTTCTGTCCTTCTCTGCAGGCATCCCAAGTTTCCTGTCCTCGCCCTCCGCCAGTGATTCCAGAGCATGTTCGGGGACATTTGCGACATCCTCATCGCCGGAGTGAGCAGAAAGTCGGGGCGAGGCAGAGATTTCTGTGTGCACGGTGGTATTGTATTTTGTGACAGTGGCATCGGCGGCTGCCTTAAGGGCTGTCACAATCGCGGGACCCGGAAGGATATGTGCGTTTGTGATTTCAGCCCATTGGGCGATCTTGTAGTGACCGGAGGTATATTGCTTTTGAACGGTTCCTTTAAAGCAAAAAGATCAGACTGACATCTAAAGTGGGCTCTTGGGGTTCAGATGTGGCGCTCCGTATGGGGTGCTAGAGGCCTAGGGAGTTGCCAACATACCGCCGATATCAGCAAACTTCCGATCTTCAAATATCACGAAGTGTTTCCTCTGTGCCAGATCTCGCAGTGATTTTGCGGTCCGGTCCGTCCAGTCTGTTATAATGTCGCAGTGCGTCTTCAGGACGCAAATCGAGTCTCCAACTTGTTCAGCCAGAGCGAGGAGCTCGGCGGAGGTTTCGACATCGGCAGAAAGACAGAGGTTGGTCTTTTTTATGGAGATTAAGCGAAGCAAGTATGAGGCGAGGGGACCGGTCGAAGGATCAGAGGCGCGTTCGCTGTATGTGCGCTTTAAAGTGGGATGAGATGCAGTCATGGCGAGGTATTAAGGGGACGATCAATAGAGCTGTGCACCACAGCAGTAGAAGGGGAAAGAAGCGTTCAGTGAGGTTATGTGCAATAAGTGCAATTTATGGTTGGGTTGCGAAGATATGAAACAAAATTTAGGGCTCGTCTGCCTTAGTCTGGCGATAAATTATAAACGGAATGCGACGGGTGGAATGATGGCGGGGTGCTCCCGGCCAAGCAACGGACACTGACAGTTTATCAACACCAAGTCCCGTGACTTCTAGAATGTTGTACTCCGGACATTAGGAGACTGAGATATATGAACGTTCGGGATAACCATACAATATTTCAAATCGATTAACAAGTCCGGACTGGGAACCTACAATGGCAGACTGGTGGTAGCAGATGGCTTAAAACGTGACCAGAAACTTCACTGTTCTCAACCCTACGCTAGTAGCACGAATATTTCAGTACAACCAATTCCTATCACTTCTGCTACGCGCCAAAATTTACACACTCTAGAACTTATCTTTCAGGTGAATAGAAACTCAAAAGAAAACCCACCGACCAGAGAAAAAAGTAAATCGGTGTATGTGTTGCTCTAGGAGGAATTTACTATTCAAAGGTAATGCTTCACAGTACTGGAGCACCTGCTCTGGACCATGCATCATTTCATTTTTCAGCTCCACAGAAGCCTGAATCATTTTATCCATTCCTGATCATTATTCAGATCTGCCAAATGACTCTTAAGTGAATGCCACTGGTGCTGAGTCACTGGTCCCGACCCTCTTAGGAGTTACTATTCCACACTCTTCCAGTGGTACTCAAAGAGTAAAATAGGTGAGAAGCCGAAATGCATTCTCTTAATTATACTCGACAAACTCAGACCCACCTCTCTTACCTAGATTCCAGAAGCTATTCAGGCAGTCCGCTAACTCTTCGCTCTCACCGACACGCTTCCTAGCCCCAACTCTTCCTTCGCTTCTTACCGCACCACCTCTCAATTCTTACCCTCCCTCTTCCAAGCTCGCTCTCCACGACACTGAAAAACCGCCTTCTTTACCAAAACCACACATCTAAAAATGCCACCAAAGAACGCCGAAGGTGCAGCCGCGAACACGACTGCCATCACTGGCTTCGATGCCAAGGAGACGCGTTTCCTTGCCGCTGCGTTCGTATCTCAGCTTGGTCCAGGCAAGGTATGTTCCAAAGCTCGCGCTGGGCGACATGTTCATATCTCTCATCAGACGGTTCTGTTCCCCATCTGTCATGTGGCCGCGAGACGATGTCATCTTTTTGGTCATTTCATCTCAGAGACTATGTCAGTTCACTGTTCCCCGCGCCTATCTCGGGCTATTTTGCAAACACGACGAACGCTAATTCCACCAGTTTGACTACGGCCTCATGGCTTCCCTGACAGGCAATACCAAGAGCTCAGCACAGAAGATGTTCCCGCTCGTCAAACGCAAGGCAGGCGGGCTGCATCCTAGCTTGGCAACTTTTCTGGGTGGCAAGGAGCAGGCCGCCGCTGAACCTAAGAAGGCTAAAATCGGCGCCCCAAAACGCAAGAAGAAAGAAGTTATAGAAGACGCTGAGGCTGGGGCTGGGGCTGAGACTGAGGAAGGGGAGGCTCCGCCCAAGAAGAAAAGGGGTGGTCGCAAAGCAAAGCCGGCTAAGGAAGAACCAGTGGAGGAGGATGAGAACGAAGAGAACGCAGCTTAAGGTAAGTTGCATCCATATATTCCTTGCAATGCATGAACGGAAACAGATAACGGCAAAGATGCTCGATTCTTCAGTCTTAGGCCCATCTTCACCGACTGGAATAATATGGCGGACGTTAAATTGGAGTTTAACTTCAGCACTACCACCACGTTCTTGATGTGCGACTTGCTTTCGAAGGCTACCGGCAGATTATCGCCTTGAAATTTTTTTTCTGATGACTACTGGTACACTCTAGACCTGGGACTTGTTTTGGAAGGATCAATGGCCGAGTTTATTAGGAAGCTTCTATGGTTGCCACAATGGTTTTGCATTATGGGAAGCACAATCGAATTTCAATAGTTCTGTGCTCAAACTTCTTCATGGTCGGGTAATGAAATCATTCGGGAGAGCACTCCAGATCCTTGATGATAATTGATTCTCAAAATTTCCGGTGTTGAAGAACATGCAAGCTAAAGATTCGGTAGAGTCGATCTTCTTATAAAGTCAACTGGGTGAACAACATGACGGCTGGTATTCAGAGAAAAATTATAAAAACAGTGCCCACTGATTAGTTCAGCACCTGTTGGTACTTCGTGCCCATACACCTCAGTCCCAATAGTAACTCCACATATTCAAGCCCATAAACTCATCCTTATATGCTTTTGCTTTATGCTCTCTGCCCGCGCCAGCGCACACAATCAAGGGCAGAAAATGCTCCGCTCCGCCTTTTGGGTGCATCTCATAAGCACCAGGCCACTTCCTCCAGGTATTAAATTTCTTTTCTCGATCTTCCGAACTCTCTGTTTGCGCAGCGTCTGTGACAGCTTTGCTCCACTCTTCATTGAGCGACTTGAATGAATGACTCTGAGTTGCACCGTTGAACATGAGGCGGAGGTTATGCATGGAGGCAAAGCCAGAGCCTATGATGGCAATGTTTTGTGATCGGAGGGTGGAGAGGGCACGGCCGAGCTTGAAGTGTGTTTTGGGGTCTTCAGAGTCCAGGACTGAGAGCTGCACAATAGGAACCGTCGCTTGGGGGTGAATAAGAATCATAGGGATGAACACACCATGATCCCATCCTGCAACACAATAAGTCAGAACTGATCCACGAACGACTTCAGAACATGAAAATGGAGACAGTACATACCCCGACTTGAGTCTTTATTTGGCTCCAGTCCTGCCTCTTTCAAAGCACTCTCTACTTTTCCCGCGACTTCAGGACTCCCGGGTGCATCGTACTTCAGCTGGTACGACTCTTCAGGAAACCCGTAATAATCGTATAGCATATCATGTTTTCCGGCGCTGCTGATCGTGGGTTTTTGTGTAGACCAATGTGCGGTCACCAAAACAATCGCCTGCGGCTGCTCCGGGGTTCCAAGCTTGAGGATTTCCGGGACGCGAGTCTTGAGAGACTTGACAATGGCAGCATGAGAAGGATCACCTAGCACCGGCATGGGTCCTCCGCCATGCGAGATGGATATTACAGGCGCGATTCGGGTCATGTTGTTGGAGAAAAGATCGAAGTGTGCAAGACTTGAGCTTTGCTGGCAGTAGGAAGGCTTCTCAAAAAGGTTGCTGAGTGGAGCTTCGGCGCAAGCAGTCGGAATTCTTTGGAGGTTAAATATATGAGAAAGTAGCAATGAACAGTGTCGTATCCTCATGATCCTTCAAAGCTGAAAGTTGGCGGAACACCCATTATTAACTGTGGTGGAATAGAAATATCGTCCCAGAGGTATGTAAGGTCATCAAGGGCGGAATCTGTTCCGCTCGGCATCGGTCCGCTGGTTGGCCGCACTTGTCAGCATGCCTTCTGTAAGGGGAGAGCTGCAAGGGCGAGGTTTTGACAAGATTGTATTTGTTGAAGTTCTATGAGAGCTATGGATAAAGTTTTCTATGTATGCGCGCTAAGTCTTCCTAGAGTCGCAAGTCATCTCAATATCATGTCATCACCGAAGGTTTCACTTAAGCTAGAGAACTGAGCTTCAGTCCATCATATTACCCTCTCTCTCTGGCTTCAAGGGTGTGAATTGTTCTATCATATTGTGCCTTTATGCGCCTCTTATATCGCTTTTGTTTATCTAAGACTTTGTTTGATTGTCTCTCTCTAACTCCACCTCTAACATGCTTATTCTCTTCATCCTCAGAGTCGGGATATTCATATTCTAAGCCTCTCCCGAAACCTGGGTGTGAGTGCTCTATTCTTATCACGGTACAGCGAGGTATAAGCTTCCCAATCATCGACTGCTGCCACTTTAGATAGGCACGCACAGTGTTCTATCATTGTCGGTGCATAACCTTTCCTTTTCTCCTCGTATCTCTACTTGAAGTCCCTCGCAACTTGTTCACGTAGCTCAGCCATGATTTGCTTCGTAACATACTCTTCCTGGCCGTCAACTAGCTAGCAAGCATTCGGTTGTTCGTTGGCAAAGGTCTGACTTAGTAAAGGATCATTATTTGCGAGCCGAAGTCGATCTACATGAAAGTTAGGGTGCTGACTAGGTGGAGTGTTCAGCTTTACCGCATGTTAATCGATTGCCCATTCTCTATAAATACTTCACGCATCTCTAGTCGAGCTTGTTGTATTCCTACTTATTAAGAACGGTGTATCAGATCGTAGCTAAACCTTGTCTCCAATTTGAGTAGGAGGGCTTCCAGACAACGACAATTTGCTGTCGCTCCTACTCTTATTGCGCTCCTACTCTTATTGCGCTCCGGCCATAGAGACTTGAGCTATCTCAAAGTGCTTACCCGAGCTTCGCGATAGTTGTAAGGATCTGGAGGTTGACTACCAGAAGCTAGATTTGAACAGAGTTGAACTATTATTATTAATTCTAGTTATGTCCGATACGGTTCTACAAAGGCCTCCGCAGACTCCACTATATATTTAGGAAAACTCTTTGTAGGGGAAAAACCATGTTTTCTCCTTAGTGCCCTGCCTAGATATGCCGTTCTCCTTCTTGATTTGATATATTTGTTACCTCCGCAGTTAGCAGAACCTGTTTGTGCATTCCAGTGTGAGGTGATCAACGCAGCAAGGCTGCAAGAAGTAGGTTTTACCAAAGTTGTATTCAATAAAGTTTGTAAGAAACTTCCAAAGAGAGATTGTTATACGGTTTCGGTATCGGAGAGACTACGTCCCGGGCCTGATCCAAGGAGATCACCTGATTAGACGCCGAAGTTTCTACCAGAGGGCTTTACAAGGGCTCCAGCCCATTACATTACCTCCCCTCTCTCGCTTTCAAGGGGTTGGTCAACTCATGGAAGTTCTCAATTGGTATTTTCGCGATGGAAATTTCTTCTTTCAGCTCGTTGTTGGCGGTCAGAGGCAACGCTATCAGTTGGATTATTTTCTTTGTTCATGATAGTTCTTTCTTCCATGAGGATCTTCTTTAAACTCCGGTTGCTGGTCCTGTGAGTCTCTTCTAAATCCTGGCGGTAGTGAGCCGTGTCTGTCTTGAAATAGTGCTGAGCAGGCTTCCCAGTCGTCTAACGCGCAAACCTCTTGGAGTTCTTCATAAAGCTTCATTGTGACTAATGAATAGCCTTTCTATCTGACTTCATTCCACTACTGCTATCCTTGATCACGTCTTGGTCAAAGCTCAGCCATAATACTTTCTATCTTGTATTCTTCTTTTCTGTCCACTCGCAATGCTGCCGGTTGCTCATCATCTCGAGGCTAGCTTAGAAGTGGGCCATTACTTGCTTATTGTAAGCGGTCGACATGTAGATTCGGGTGTGGGCCCCATAGTGTATTCAACTTCACTGAGTAGTGATCGATTACTTCCAGTACAATATATTTGACATATCTTTAGTCTTGTTTACGTGGCGCGCGGCCATTTGAGAATTGCTCCTCAAATCGTAACCAAACCTTGTCTTCAACTTGTAGACAAGGGACTTCCCTCCGGTGGCGGTTTGACTATTTCTCTTGTTCTTATTGAGCTTCAACCATGGAGGCTTAGGTAATTTCAAAAAACCTTTCTAAGCTTCGTAGCGATAGCTTCCGCCTTTCCTTTATCGTTTCCATTCTCAAGCATTGTAATCTCTACGCGAGGGGCCATGTAAGGAATATGATTCCTATCATGCTTGGTACAACATATGATATGAGCTGATTGGGTTAGCGTGTACTTAAGCGAGCCTTAGTGCTTGCACTTTGTATATAGGCTCCATGAGTAGAGCTTCTTGCTCGGTATCGAATCTATTTCGTTCAACCTCTACAACAACCCTATGAGCCAAGCCTTACATTTGAATTCGATCTCGCGATTGAACTAGAAGGTGATTGATCACCGAGAAGCCAACAGTTAAACGACGACTAACTACCTGCCGTGACAATTGCCAAAATGACGACCTCTAACAACGACCCGCTTGTACAGAGCATTATTAGCAGTTACAACCGGGCGTGTGGCCGAGTGGGCAAGCTCGTGTCATGGCTCCATGAGGGATTTTCTCCCCCATGGCGTGGGTTCGAACCCCACCACGCTCACCTCAATTCTTGCCCTGGTTTTTACCCTTTCCATAAAAAA